>JAOWBW010000327.1:840096-948039 GCA_026119855.1 Campanula takesimana
ATAACCATATGGAGAAGTTGTGGCTTTATCTCAAATGTGATTGCGTCGGCATTTGGTACTACTATGGGCGTCCCTAGAACCCGGGGTGCTTGGGTTAACAAACTCCCGTAAGGTCTTAGGTGGTGGGCATCGCCCGAATTTTGCCCGTCTTCGTTGTTTTCTCTCACCATTTCTTTCTCTAAAGTTTCTCTCAAATTTCTAAGTCTTTCTCTAAGGTATCTCTCAGGTTCCGGATTGTATTCACACGTAATTGTCACCTCTCCGGACTCTTTTCATAAACTTTGGAAAAAATACTTTAAAGAAGAATTCAAAGAAAAAATACTTTGAAAAAAAAGATGATGAAATAAATAAAAATAAAAGAATAAAAAACAGAAATTGAAAAGCAAAAACTTTTTTTTTTTAAAATTTAACCGTGTTCCCCGGCAACGGCGCCAAAAACTTGTTACGTTTAACCCGCAAGTGCACGGGTTATTAATAGTATAGTATGTGCAAATACGGGTCGATCCCACGGAGACAACTTAATTCTAAAAATATTTTTTGCTTTTGGATAAAGTAAAGAAAATAAAATGATTGGGGAGGAGTGAAAATTTGTTTGTCACTTAAAATAGAAATGATAGTAAAAGCTATTTATGTAGGAAAAACTTTATTTTAAAGGAGTTCCGGATTGGGACTCAAGTATTCATATATTCATCATTCATTTATGCTCTCTTTTAGAATTAAGGGTTCATTTTATACAAGGATGGTATGCTTAGCCTACACTACTTCTCACGATCAGCAAGTAGTGTTGTATTCTCATACTAATTTATGTCCTAACTCTTTGAGAAATCCGTTTATGTTTTTCCCCCGCCCTGTCACAAACGGCATTCCGGCTTATCTCTAGCTGACCATAATTAGTAGAATCCATTAGGTTTTCTTATGAAAATCGGCACACTTTCCACTCAAGGAGCATCCCTAAGCCATTACAACTACTCTCGTGAGTAATGAACTTAGTTTGACTATATGGGTCCGCTAATCGAGATTCACCGCTAGGTCCTTCTCTCGATTAACTGGAGTTCATATAACCAAGGACGTCTCGTGGTTATAGGCGTTTTAGATTGATATAGTAAAATTGTTAAAGATGAAGAGAAATGAATTTAGAGAACATAAAATTATGATGAACTATGAACACAATGAGTATCCACCCCAAAAGAAAGAGGGGATTACTCACTAGCCATTAAATAAAACATCAAGAATAAGAATAAAGGATTAAGATAGAGAAGAGAATACTTATTCAGATTGGAGAACTTAATGATGGAAGAATACTTCTTTATGCTTAGGAACCCTCTCTCAAATTCACTCAAAATTCTGGAAATGATATGTATACTTAGAATTTCACTATAATAACTTTACAATCAATCTCTAAAAATATCTCGATTCTTTTCTAGGCTGTTGTAGCTTCTTATATAGGCCCTAGGACTGTTTGAGTGTCTGTTCCGGATACATCCACCAAGAGGAGTGTCTGTTGGGAAACACTCTTTCAGAACATGCGTCAAGATCCGGGCGGGTCTTCATAATGGTCCGACCGGATCCGTTGGTCCGACCGGATTTCTCCTTGCCCCGGTCGGATCTTTTTGTCTTCTGGAAATTTGTTCTTGTATTGGTGAGGTCCGGCCGGGTCTTATAGATGGGTCCGGTCGGATCTTTGACTTCTGCATCTGATTTCTCCTTTTTAATGTTTTGCTCCCGTCTTTCCTTCCTTTATCCCTTTAGCTCAAAATAGCTCCAAATAGTACCTTTTTTCTGTCCACAAAACCCATACTACACCACGCACATTATATCCGTAAAAGTAAAGTGAAATAATGCAATATGAGACTCATTAATACTAAATTGACTCTAAAAAGACATATATTTAGACCTTAAATGACTATAAAATAGCCATTTATCAATGCGGCGGCTACAAGAGGGAGTATATATACAAAATTACAACTAGTAACCCTAATTGGCTAACTATGGAAAAGAGATAAACATGGAATGAAAATACTATACATAATATATATAACTTGCCCACCAAGTAGTCCATGGACCGGATCATCAACTCGATCATCAACTCGATCGTCAACTCTTTCAATCATCAAATCGATCATCAACTCCTTCACTCCCCCTCAAGTTGGAGCATGAAGATTACGATACCCAACTTGCCAACTAAAAACGAAACCGTGCTGCTCCAAGAGGCTTTGTAAACAAATCGGCAACTTGATTCTCCGTTGAGATCGCCTTAGTCATAATATCCCCAGAAGCAACTCTTTCCGAACGAAATAGCAGTCCATGTCTACAAGCTTTGTTCTTTCATGAAAGACTGGATTATTTGCTATATGACATGCCGCTTGATTATCACAAAAAAGCCGAGTGGCTTCGGACTGTGGAGCTTCAAGTTCTCTCAAAAGCCATCGTAGCCAATAATCTACTAACAGTGGATGCCATAGCTCGATATTCAGCTTCTGCTGACGATCTAGACACAACAGACTGTTTCTTTGTTCGCCAGGAAATTGGAGCTCCCCCAATGTGATGAAATATCCTGTGCAAGACCTTCGAGTCATAGGACATGCGCCCCAATCAGCGTCACAATAAGCTTCAAGTTATAACTTGCCGTGTGCATGAAGAAACAATCCTTGGCCAGCTGATCCTTTAAGAAAACGTACCACACGAATAGCAGCATCCATATCTGTGCGTCTGGGTTAGGAAACAAACTGACTCAACCGATTTACTGCGAACTGAATGTCAGGTCTAGTGACTGTCAAATAAAGCTGTCGACCAACTAACCGGCGATATTATGAGACATCAACAGGTGGGTTGTCATTATCAGTGCCAAACGCAGATCTTTCTCCATAGGAAAACCACTTACTCGTCCTCCTTAATAACCACTCTCTTCAAGAATATCCAAAGTGTACTTCCGTTGACTAAGCACAATACCCTCCGGTGATCTTGCCACTTCTATTCCCAAGAAGTATTTTAAATGGCGAGGTCTTTGATGCTAAATTTGTCATCTAAGTACTTTTTCACATCCTCAATCTTGGGAATATCATTCCCAACTAAGAGAACATCATCAACATAGATGAGAGCAGCAACGTATATATCACTTCTTTTATAGACGAAAAGAGAATGGTCCGCCCGCGACTGTTTGAACCCAATATCAAGAAGAGCCGTAGTGAATTTTTGGTACCAATTCCGTGATGCCTGTTTAAGACCATATATCGACTTCCGAAGCTTGCAAACTTTAGTCTCTCTTCTTTTGCAAAAACCCTGCGATATCCTCATATATACGTCTTCTTCCAAATCTCCATGAAGAAAGGCATTATTCACGTCCAACTGATGGATTGCCCAATCCCGTTTGGCTGCTACAGCAAGAAGACTACACATAGTAACCAATTTTGCAACAGGAGCGAAGGTATCAAGATAATCTATCCCTTCCACCTGTGTGAATCCTTTTGCTACTGATGGATAAAATCCACTGTGTAATAAAAATACCTTGCAAGTGTACAAGTGCCGAAGCAGCAGTATACAAAAGTAAGGGTCGAACCACAGAGACTCGTGGATAAACAAGTTGATTTAATTAATGTAAAGAGTAACCAAGGGGCGTTTTGTTTGATTTTATTTTATTACTAAAGACTGAAATTAATACTAAATTAACAAAGCAATGATCAACTAGTAACGAAGTAACAGATTAACGAGATTCACGGTTGGATGTCACACTATCATCATTCTATGTTATTTTGAAATAAAGTTATTGATTCATTCCAGGGTTCGTTCACTTCTTGTAAAGATTGGGACCGTGAGGCGGCCGGATTGCAATCTTTTTCTCTCTATCTAATCACACTTCGCAAATCAAGTCCATGTAATTGTTTAAAAAGATATTACGATCTAAAGAACAAATAAACCTACACACACTTGATTTCTATCACGGCATCAAATAGATATATTACTCAAAGCATTGTCTACGCTTTAATCCCCATATCAATGGCGGAGTTAAACCCTAAATTGTTAAAAGGCCAATAATGACTAGTTCAATTATTGAAACCCTAAAAACTTAATTAAAATACTTTGAACAACTAGAATGAAATCAATATGAATAAAAAGGGCAATTTGCAATTTGGTTCCTGACATTTACAAACTTTTGTAATGTTGCTCTTAACAGTTTTTTTTCGCCAATTGGTTCCCAACATTTACATTTTTTTTGCAATGTAGCTATAAAAGTAACTGGGCGTTATTTTAACAGATTTTATGTCATGTGACTAGCACATGACGTTTTAAGATATTCTTAAAGCTACCCATATCCGATTAATATGATCCTTCTTTTAAATGGAAGCTAATATTTAAATCTACAACATATATTTTTTTGGAAATTTATTGGGTAGTTGGATTATTTTTACATTTAATCTTAATTTTAAATATTAAAAAAATAGAAAACACGTAAAATATAATATAAAAAAGATATTAGCCCAAATATGTTCCATATGAAGTAAATTCTATATGTAGATTATCAGTTCGTAAAAATGTTGATAGAAAAAAAAGGGAGAAGAAGAGGACGATGAATCGAGGGAATAGTGTATGTGGAATGGGTGTTGCGGGAAAGTGGCAGAGGGGTGGAGAAAAATAAACTTTAGGAAAGATACATATAGAAATTACTTCATATGAAACATACTTGGGCTAATATCTTTTTTAGATTATATTTCACGTATTTTTTATTTTTTTTTAATACTTAAAATTAAGATTAAATGTAAAAATAATTTAGGTACCCTACAAATTTCCCAAAAAAAAATTATGTTGTAGATTTATATATTAGTTTCAATATAAAAAAGAATCATATCAATCGATATGTGTATCTTTACGAATATTTTTAAAATGTCCTTTAAATGTCATGTGCTAGTCACATGACATAAAATCTGTTAGAAAACTAACGCCCATTGACTTTTATAGCCACATTGCAAAAAATGTAAACGTTGGGAACCAATTGGAGAAAAAAACTGTTGGGAGCAACATTGCAAAAGTTTGTAAATGTCAGGAACCAAATTGCAAATTGCCCAAATAAAAATGTTTATAACATAGAACTAGATAGTGTTTTACATCCAACCCATGAATTAAGAACTTAGCTACTCATATTCAACATAATGAATACAAATAATAAAACTAAAAACATCAAACCTGGATCTTGAATGATGAAAAGAAAAATACTTCAATCTTGTTTACACGTTCTCCCAAAAACCCAGAGAAAAATAAAGCATAAGAATCCCTAATGGCTGCTGCTGTGTTCTTTTTATACTAGGGTACAATATCCTAAAATAAGGAAAGGAAAAACAATCATAAACCACTGAGAACATCTTCAAAAATCTGCATCGGAGGAGGGGGCGCGCGCCCTATGGGAAAGGGAGCGTGCGCACCCTATTCAACTTCACAAATCCGACCTTCTGATCCACGGGGGCGCGCGCACTAGGATGGATGGGGCGTGCGCACCCTTTCTGACTTTATAAAACCAACCTTCTGATCAAAGAGGGCGTGCGCACCCTCTAAAAGGGGGCGTGCGCACCCTAACTTTTTCCTCAGAAGTCTTCTTTTTCTTCCTTAATTCCTGTATAGTCCTCCGCCTGGGTTTCTCTGAAATTCCCCTCATGTCCTTTCTCCATTTTATAGCCCAGATTCATCCATTTTTCAACAGTTTCCCCCTGTACTCAAAGACACTCAAAACAGCCATTAAAACACAAAAATACCCGAAGATTAGCTCCAAGATAAGACCGAATGTATTCAATATTGATGTGTAATAACACATCCATCAAATACCCCCAAACTTATGTTTTTGCTCGTCCTCGAGTAAAAACAAAACACTACCATCAAACACCTACCATTAATCACAACTAAAACACTACTAAACATACTAAAAAAAACAAACAAAAAGAACATATTTTTGCCTTGTTCTCATCACAAATGGGGGATTGTTAACCACAAGCCTCAGGTTCCTCACACAAGTGTCAATAATGGGTACCAATTGTAAAACCAAATTTCAACACATATACACTACTAACTCGTTTGATTTTCCACCGCATCATGATAGGATGAGTGATGGGGTGATCAATGCGACCAAAATAAGATTAGTTTATGGGATCACTTAAGTTAATGCTCTTATTCCACAAATGATAATGATGATGCACGTTAACCAAATCAAGGACACTCATAATCATGTATACACAGTTGTCAACCCGGTTACCGATATTGAACGAAAATATGGCATAAAGTTTAAGCACACAAACGTGCAAGGCTAGGTTCACGGTTACAAATGAAGGTAAGGACATACGAAGTTAAGAAAGTGGACTAAGAAGTCTTCTACAATATGTATATCCTCACAATATAATAAACTCTCCGCTCACCAAATTCCCACACTGTCTCACCCCCAACTTGAACTTTTATATAATTGCATGGGGTGAGACATGTTTCCCTATTTCTGTTGCCTTTCACAATCATCACTTCAATACAATAAGGGACAAGCTTTTTCTATTTTTTTTTTTTTTTTTTCATACTTACACAATACAAATGTGTGCTTATTTAATCACTTTGCACACTCCTCAATGATCACTTTTTTTTTTTTATGCTTGCCCTTTCTTTTCATTACATACACCTATTTCATATCTTTGGCCATAAACTATAATTCCCCAAATCATTCTCCCAATTTGTAACCATAAATTCCCATCATTCCCTAATCCACTTCCTCGTCAAGGTGGGTATAACCTATTCTTAGTGCAAAAGGGTAGGAAATCGGGTATCAAAAGAAGGTGAACGGCGGTCTTTAATGTGCCATTCTTTCATCCATTACTAGGCTCAAACGGGTGTTCTAGCGATGATTTTATTTAAGTGACTAGATAGACAAAATAAGGCCAAGAAAAGGGTTTAGAAAGAAATGCCATAAATACCGAATAACCTATTGACTTGTTATTGACAACCATGCAACAATGTTCTAGGGTCCCCGAACATACACCAAGTGATCCCATAAATTATTCTTAAGTTGATCACATGATCATGGAAAGAAAATGTAATTGAGAGGTGGTGCAATCATACCTTTAGTAGTGCTAATGCAGTCCCAACTCTAGGTTAAACAATAGCACCCATAATGACTAAAATAAACTCTCGGATCATCATCGACTGTAGTCAACATCCCCAAATATAATAGGAACAAATTTTTAAATTTTTACCCTAAAACAAAACTAAAACTAAAACACTAATTAAATCCTACTAAAGTGATAACAGATAACCAAAGCAGATGTACCCCATACCCCCAAACTTAAAAGTTTGCATTGCCCCTAATGCAACAAATCATACAAAATTAGTTAAAGAGTAGGGGTACCTCAACCATCTCACTGCGGTGGGGGAAAGATATGATCCCAAGGACCACTAGGACTACCACCTTGAAATTGTGGTGTTTGCGCTGCTTGCTGCCCATCCCACGTACGGCCAGTCCATTGCATGTTTGGCGGTCTCATGTAGGGCGGATATTGATGAGGGTCATATTGAGGGGGGTATGACTCACTAGGAAAGAAATTGGCCATCATCCTCTGTCGAAAATATCGGTTCTCCGCAGCCTCCCTGTTGACTACCTCTTCCAAATTGTCCAGCCTTTGATCTGTCCTTGCCTGCCACATGCTGTTGGAATAAGATTCCATCATAGTTTCTCTTCTGGACTCCCTCATTTGCTCCTCATGGCTTTGCACTTGCCCCGTCAAATAATATGTCGCCTCATAGGGGTTGAGGTTGTGCATCTCCTCATCCACCTCTTCTCCAACTTGACTACTACTCCCGGCTGCAGAAGTGGATCCCCTCCTTAAGTTGGTGGCTTTCCTCAACGTGATCAGAGCCCCAGCCTTGATATCCTTAATATTACTCCCAAAAATGAACCCGGCCAATTCCACCAACTCAGTGACTAAAATGGGAAATTTATAGCTCGAGGATCCCATCCTCTGAGTCAACTGTAGCATCTCCTGTATGATGATTAACCCAGTATTTATCTTCTCCCTACGCATCACCAAATGCATCAATGCAACTCGTCGCCAATGGACATCTCCCTTGTGTGAAGAGGGTATTATCCGTTCGCAAATAAAACGATGCAAATACTGCAACTCCGGCACTAGCTCACTAGTCTTGAGAATGTTGCCCTTATGGTACCTCTGGGGGTCAATGTTCACCCCTAGAGTCGCAGAGAACGTAGGAAGCATTTCTTTTACTTTGTTAACCGTATTCATCTCCCTCAACAGTTTCTGATAGGCACAATTCTCCTCAGATATCCCCACGGGCATACGGTAGTATTGATTGATTGTTCTACTCGTATAGTCCACCTTCACACCGTGTACGAATGAATTATCTGTGTCCCCTCTCCCAAAAACATTTGCATAGAAATGTTTTACTACAGTAGATATTCCCCGAGCCGTCGGATCCGAAGCCAACTCTTTCTATTTATAAAAAGTGAATACCTCCTTCATACCAAAAGATTCCCAGTCAAATTCCCTTTCTTCCATAAAACTATTCCCCTTGTAATTGTTATAAAATTCTTCCGCCTTTGCATTCACAAATTTGGTGTTATCATAGGGGGGTTCCATCGGGACATTGGGTACGGGCGTGTTCTTCTTGGTTTTACCCATTGTCACAAAATCCACAAGGAAAGGCTCTATAAAAACAACTCAGAAAGTCAACTTACTTGACCGGAAAAGTCGCCGGAGTTTGCCCGGAGTTGTAGAAGATGATGACCCTAAATAGCTCTTGTTCCCACAATCGTTCTTCCCTTCTGAAACACCTTCCAATTCTCACCCGAAAGCACACAAAATTCCACTTTTCATCTTCTAGAAAGCTTGAACACAATCTTGAATTTGCCCGGTTTTAATAGAAATTGAAGCTTGAAATCTTTGGAATGGAGGATTAGAATAGAGGGAAGGCTAATTTCAGGTAGTCTAGGCCAGATTATGGTGATGGGGGATAGATTTGCAAAGAGAGAGAGATGAGTTTAGGGGGTTTTGTAGAGAGAGAAAGGGAGAGGGTTGCTAGGGTTGAAGTTTTGGGGGTTATGCTCGGTTTTTCCCCTTTTTCTTCCTGCTGTGCGCATTCAGTGAGGAGAGGGCGCGCGCACCATAGGAATAGGGGCGCACGCACCCTTTAATCAGAAGGAATACCAATTTTTGGTTCACAGGGGGGGGGGGCGTGCGCACCCTTTTGTGAGGGCGTGCGCACCCCTTGGTCAGAAGCATTGCAGTTGTTTTGTATTTGAAGGGGGCGTGCGCACCCTTTGAGTGAGGGCGTGCGCACCCCTTTGATCAGTCGTGAAACAGTGATTTTTGACCCTTTTTCTGCTGTTTTTACCGCTCCAAAATGGTTGTCACCTATAGATCATTTGCACATCACCACAAAACAAAACACAAGCGTAATATCCTTTATAAAAGTGAAAAAACGACTCAAAAAAAATAAAAATCTTTTTGGAGGGTGACACTATTTACACTCCCCTATAAACCCACAAACTCGGAGAGACCCGTTAGGGTGACATGGACTAATTTTTTTACCGCACTTTCGTTGCCTACGTTCCCCCTAGGACAATAAGGGGCTCAGGTCACCGTAGTTCGAACCGACCCAGAAATAAAAGACACGAAAGCAATAAAAATATTTATTTTTTTTAGAGTTTATGAATACCACCACCCCCAAACTTAGAACATGCTATGTCCTCATTGCATCAAGAGTCAACATGCTCCCAAGTTAAGAATGATGATAGACTGAAATAAACGAAAGCTAATAAAATAATACCTGGTTGGGTTGCCTCCCAACAAGCGCCTTTGTTTTAAAGTCGTTGGCTCGACTTAATGCCACATGGGGGTTAATTGGCCTTCTCTGGATCCACTAACTCGATCACCTCTACATCTTCATCAATAGCCACCCCCTCATAATAAGGTTTCACCCGGTGTCCATTAACTTTGAACAAATTTCCCGTTTTCAAATTCTTAGGCTCAACTGCTCCATGGGGGAATACTTTCACCAACTCAAATGGCCTCGTCCACTTGGAACGCAGTTTACCCGAAAATAACCTCAAACGAGAGTTGAAAAGGAGAACTTTCATACCCGACCTCAAGTCTTTTGGCTTCAAATGCTTGTCATGGTATCTTTTAGTTCTCTCTTTATACAGTTTGGCACTTGCATAACTATCTTGCCGCAACTCGTCAAGTTCATTCAAAGTGAGCAATCTCTTCTCACCCGCGGCATCCATGTCCATATTCAACTCTTTCACTGCCCAAAATGGCTTGTGCTCCATCTCAACCGGTAAATGGCATTCCTTCCCATACACAATCCGGAAAGGACTCATGCCAATTGGAGTCTTGTATGTCGTCCGGTATGCCCATAATACATCGCTCAACTTTAGAGCCCAATCTTTGCGATTCGGACGCACTGTCTTTACAAGGACCCCTTTTATTTGTCTGTTGCTTACCTCCACTTGTCCCGAGGTTTGAGGGTGATAAGCTGTGGCTAATTTATGAACCACCCCATATTTCTTCAACACATTGTTGAACATTCGGTTGGTGAAATGTGTTCCTTGATCGCTTATGATTGCTCGTGGCACTCCATACATGCTAAAAATATTTTCACAAACAAACTTGGAAACCACATTAGCATCGTTAGTCCGGGTGGCAATAGCCTCCACCCACTTTGACACATAATCCACCGCAACCAATATATAAACAAAACCATGGGATGGGGGAAACGGACCCATAAAATCAATGCCCCACACATCAAATATATCAACAACTAAATTAAAGTGTTGGGGCATCTCATCTCTTTGACCTATGCCACCAGTCTTCTGGCATCTATCACACCTCTTACTGAACTCACATGCGTCCCTAAATATGGTGGGCCAATATAAACGGGCTTGGAAAATTTTTCTAGCAGTCTTTTGACCACTAAAGTGCCCACCACATTGAAGCTCATGACAAAAACGCAACACACTCTCTTGTTCATGCTCAGAGACACATTTTCTCAAAAGCTTATCAGGACAAATCTTCCACAAATAAGGATCATCCCAAATGTAATGCTTCACATCCGATTTAAACTTTCGTTTTTGATCGTATGTGAAGTGTGGTGGCATAATATTAGAAACAATGAAATTCACAAAATCCGCATACCAAGGCTCATGAACATGTAAAGCAAATAGTTGCTCATCCGGAAAGTTTTCATTAACCGGAATCGCACCATCTATCACATTAGTAAAAGTAAAGTTCTCTAACCTAGATAAGTGATTCGCCACCACATTTTCGGTACCCTTTTTGTCTCTTATTTCTATGTCAAACTCCTGCAGTAGGAGCATCCACCTAAGAAGTCTAGGTTTCGCATCCTTTTTATTCAACAAGTATTTAAGTGCAGCATGATCAGAGTAGATAATCACCTTGGACCCAAGCAAGTAAGAACGAAACTTTTCAAGAGCAAACACAACTGCTAAAAACTCTTTTTCAGTGGTAGTATAATTCAGTTGTGCATCATTTAAGGTTCTACTTGCATAATGAATCACATGAGGTAATTTGTCCACTCTTTGCCCCAACACAGCCCCAATCGCAAAATCAGACGCGTCACACATGATCTCAAAAGGTAGAGACCAATTGGGGCTAGACAAAATGGGGGCACAAGTTAACTTTTCTTTCAACAAATTAAATGCTTCCAAGCATTCTTGGTCGAAGATAAACTCGGTATCCTTGGCGAGCAGGTTACATAAAGGCTTACAAATTTTGGAAAAATCTTTTATGAAACGCCTATAAAAACCCGCATGGCCCAGAAAACTTCGTACACCTTTAACCGACACAGGGGGAGGTAATTTAGAAATCACATCAATTTTTGCTTTATCAACCTCAATCCCCTTACTAGATACCAAGTGCCATAACACAATACCATGCCTCACGAGAAAGTGACATTTTTCCCAACTAAGGGTCAAATTTGTCTCACATCTTTCTATCAAATCAGAGAAAATGGAGGTCATACACCTTTGAAAGGTCGCAGGTGCATTACATAGCCCAAAGGGCATCCTCCTAAACGCAAATGTGCCAAAGGGGCAAGTAAAAGTAGTCTTGGCTTGGTCCTCTGGTGCAATTGGAATTTGATTATATCCCGAGAAACCATCCAAGAAACAGTAATACGCATGTCCAGCTAACCTCTCTAATATCTGATCAATAAAGGGCAAAGGGAAGTGATCTTTCTTTGTTGTAGCATTAAGTTTGCGCAAATCTATGCACATTCTAAGCCCAGTCACTTCCCTAGTAGGCACTTCCTCACCCTTCTCATTAGTGGTGACAGTGTAACCCGATTTCTTTGGAACAACTTGAACCGGGCTCACCCACTCACTATCAGCAACGGCATAGATAATGCCCGCATCTAACAACTTTAGGACCTCTTTCCTAACTGCCTACTCCATGTGAGGGTTCAACCTCCTATGTCTTTCTCTAGATGGCTTAGCACCATCCACAAGATTAATTTTATGCATGCACATGGAGGGGCTTATGCCTTTAATATCTGCTAAGGACCACCCTATGGCCGACTTTTGCTCACAAAGCACTTTTATCAACTTGGCCTCTTGCTCTAGGGTCAAATCAGAGGCAATTATCACTGGTAAAGTCTCACCCTCCCCAAGAAAAACATACATTAAATTAGAGGGGAGGGTTTTCAGCTCAAGAGCTGGAGGGGTTACAATAGAAGGCGCCGACCTCTCATTGAAGTGGCCTGGGGGGTGAAACGGGCCATCACTAGGATGGTGTTCGTCGGCCTTTTCCACAGCCATCAGTTGAACATCCGCATTATCCCTAAGTTTCTCACCGCCAGTTGACAACAAAGACTCTAACTCCTCACAGTCTCTCTCATGCCATAAGACTTCACTCACACAATCCTCCACAACATCTACACAATTACAAGACTCATCGTCTATGGGACTTTGCATGACATCAAACACAGATATTTCAATTTTCTCATTAGCCACACACATAGACAAAGTCCCGTCACCCACATTAATGATGGTGTTAGTAGTGGCCATAAATGGTCACCCAAGCAATATGGGAGAATCTTGGCCATTACCAACACCATTAACAGTCTCAAGCACAACAAAATCCACGGGGATAATCAAATTTGCTACTTGCACCAAAACATCCTCCACAATTCCCAATGGCCTCTTGATTGAACGGTCGGCCAGTTGCAAGGTCATTGTGGTGGGTTTTAGCTCAGGTAAACCCAACTCAAGATACAAATAATGGGGCAACAGATTAATGCTAGCACCAAGATCCAACATTGCTTTCACCTTTTTAGAGTCCCCTATAGATATAGAAATGTTAAAACTTCCGGGGTCCTTCAATTTAGGTGGGAGGTTCTGTTGTACCACAGCACTAGCACTTTCTCCCATAATCAACTTCTCATCATTCCCATACTTAGGTTTCCTGGAATTTAATTCTTTGAAAATTTTTGCATAAGCCGGAATATTTTTGATGACATTCAACAATGGGAGATTAATGTTCACTTTTGAAAACATGTCATACAGATCAGACATTTGTTTATCCAGCTTGCTTCTCATAAATCTACCAGGAAACGGTACGGGAGGTACATATGGCTTGGGGGTAGGAGAATCAGTAACAGGAATTTCCCCCATGCCATTAGTACTCTTATCAACAACATCCTCCGCAGGGATTTCAGAAGGTTTAGGAGAAGGTTCAGAATGTACCTCATTACTTACCTGTTTGCCATTTCTTAAGGTCATGATGGCCTTGGCTTGCTCCCCTTGACTTGGGAAGGTTACCAGTTTGTGCCCTTGCTGCCCCACAGCTAATTGACCAATTTGAGTCTCCAGCTTTTTGTTGACAGCATCCTGCTGCTTCTCTCGCTGCTCCATCATCATTTTCATTTGCTGTTGCTCTTGCATCATTGACCTCATCATATCCTCCAAAGATTGCTTAGGTTGCTGTTCTGGATTCCCTTGTGGGGGAGAAGGATAGAGAGGTTTTTGTTGAAATTGGTTCCCTTGGTTACCCCTCCATGAAAAATTCGGGTGATTTCTCCAATCTGGATTATAAGTGTTAGAATACATACCACCTTGATTTTGTCTTGGGGGGTAACCTTGCATTGCATTAACATGTTCAGAATCACACTGCGCAACACTTTGGCAACCATTAGTAGCATGAGCATTAGAACCACAGTTAGCACAGAAATCAGCTATCACATTAGCACTTGATGAACCCATATTCATGTTAAATTTTGCAAAATTTTGGTTCATCAAGGATACCTGTCTAGCAAACTCATCTACACCACTTAATTCATGCACTCCCCTAAGTTTCCCTCTAGAGCCTTTTTCTTGAGAATTGGCTCCTAACATCTCAAATAAATCTTGAGTTTCAGCAACAGTTTTGGCTCCTAAAAAGCCACCTGCTGCATTGTCAACCATAGCTTGGTCGGCTGCAGTCAACCCCCCATAAAATGTTTGATGTAAAAGGGCCTCAGGAAAAGCATGATGGGGGCATTGCACTTGTAACATTTTAAATCTATCCCATGCCTCATGGAATGGCTCACCTTGATCTTGAGTAAATCCTATAATTTTCTGTCTAAAGGTGGCCAAAGTGGCATGTGGGAAAAATTTCTTAAGAAAAATATCGTGCAACCCATCCCATGTAGTAATACTCCTAGCGGGAAGTAACAGTAGCCAAGTTTTGGTTGCCCCTTGAAGAGCAAAAGGGAAGTATTTAAGCCTTAATTGTTCGTTAGTAACCCCCTCCTTAACAGGAAATCCCGACACAATCATCATGTACTCTCTCAAAAAGTTCAATGAATCCTCACCGGGAAGACCCTGGAACATAGGCAGTTGACTAAAATAATGTCCCTTTGCCTCATAGGTCTTAGCTGCATCAGTCAAAACAATGCATGACACCGATGTGTCGACCTTGGGCCTAGCATACTCTTTCATTAATAGGTTTGCCATTACTACTTCAATTTCTTCTCCCTCGGGGGAAGAAGTTTCTAATTCACTTAACACTACCTCTGCCTCGGTGAAGCTTCAGATTCAGACTCACTAATAGAGGGAATGCCCCTATCAAGTCTATCAATATTATCATTCAAAGGGACTAACTGGGGATCCAATGAACGTCTACCAAACATACACCGATTAAATTAACTTGTAAATCACAACAAGTCCTCGGCAGCGACGCAAAAAACTTGATGGATAAAATCCACTGTATAATAAAAATACCTTGCAAGTGTACAAGTACCGAAGCAGCAGTATACAAAAGTAAGGGTCGAACCACAGAGACTCGTGGATAAACAAGTTTATTTAATTAATGTATAGAGTAACCAAGGGGCGTTTTGATTTTATTTTATTTTATTACTAAAGACTGAAATTAAATACTAAATTAACAAAGCAATGATCAACTAGTAACGAAGTAAACAGATTAACGAGATTCACGGGTTGGATTTCACACTATCATCATTCTATGTTATTTTGAAATAAAGTTATTGATTCATTCCAGGGTTCGTTCACTTCTTGTAAAGATTGGGACGGTGAGGCGGCCGGATTGCAATCTTTTTCTCTCTATCTAATCACACTTCGCAAATAAAGTCCATGTAATTGTTTAAAAAGTTATTACGATCTAAAGAACAAATAAACCTACACCCACTTGATTTCTATCACGGCATCAAATAGATATATTACTCAAAGCATTGGTCTACGCTTTAATCCCCAAATCAATGGCGGAGTTAAAACCCTAAATTGTTAAAAAGGCCAATAATGACTAGTTCAATTATTGAAACCCTAAAAACTTAATTAAAATACTTTGAACAACTAGAATGAAATCAATATGAATAAAAACGTTTATAACATAGAACTAGATAGTGTTTTACATCCAACCCATGAATTAAGAACTTAGCTACTCATATTCAACATAATGAATACAAATAATAAAACTAAAAACATCAAACCTGGATCTTGAATGATGAAAAGAAAAATACTTCAATCTTGTTTACACGTTCTCCCAAGAATCTAGAGAAAAATAAATCATAAGAATCCCTAATGGCTGCTGCTGTGTTCTTTTTATACTAGGGTACAATATCCTAAAATAAGGAAAGGAAAAACAATCCTAAACCACTGAGGACATCTTCAAAAATCTGCATCGGAGGAGGGGGCGCGCGCCCTATGGGAAAGGGAGCGTGCGCACCCTATTCAACTTCACAAATCTGACCTTCTGATCCACGGAGGCGCGCGCACTAGGATGGATGGGGTGTGCGCACCCTTTCTGACTTTATAAAACCAACCTTCTAATCAAAGAGGGCGTGCGCACCCTCTAAAAGGGGGCGTTCGCACCCTAACTTTTTCCTCAGAAGTCTTCTTTTTCTTCCTTAATTCCTGTATAGTCCTCCGCCTGGGTGTCTCTGAAATTCCCCTCGGGTCCTTTCTCCATTATATAGCCCAGATTCATCCATTTTTCAACAGTTTCCCCTGTACTCAAAGACACTCAAAACAGCCATTAAAACACAAAAATACCCGAAGATTAGCTCCAAGATAAGACCGAATGTATTCAATATTGATGTGTAAAAACACATCCATCAGCTACCAAACGTGCCTTGTGTCTTTCTATTTGTCCATCGGGTTTATATTTTATCTTATAAACCCATTTGGAATCAATAGCCTTTTTCCCTGTAGGCAATGTCTCGAGTGTCTATGTACCATTGGATTCCAAGGCTTCTATCTCCTTTTTCATTGCTTCACGCCATTCCTGACTTTTCACAGCCTGGTGGTAATATTTAGGCTCATCACGTGAAGTGATGGCCACAAGAATAGCCTTATGAGTAGGAGAAAAACGTTCATAAGAAACGTAGTTAGATAGAGGATATACCTTCGAGGTTACTGAGTTGGAACTGGGAGGCGGATGGTCTATGGAACCGGGCTAGTTTACAACAAACTCCTGAAGATGTTTAGGCTGCTGTCTTTGCCGATCACTGCATCTGCTTTGTTCTGGTTCCAGTTGTTCGATGACCTGTTCGGCAGATGGGGGCTCAACTGGTTCGGCAACTGTCTGAACATCTGGCTGTTCATGGTCTGGTGCTACAGAGTCCAGTTGTGTGCGTACCTGATCCCTGTCAACTGCCTTGTCAACTGCCTGCTCAACTGACTGCTCAAATGGTTCCAGCTGCTCTAACTCCACAATTTCCTCATCCCAATCTCTGTCCTCGTTATTCCTCAAAGAAGGCAGACTGACTTCTGAATTAATTCTTTTGAAAGGAAACACATCTTCCACAAACTTAACATCACGGGACGTATAAATCACCTTAGACTCCAAATCAAAAACTCTATAGCCCTTTTGTGAATAAGGATACCCAACAAAAACACAAGGTCTCCCCCTGACATCAAACTTGTCTCCCCCTTTCTTGTTATTCTTAGCATAAGCCAAACAACCGAAAATACGAAAATGGTCGAAAGAAGGTTTCTTTTGAAGTAATATTTCATAGGGAGTTTTATTTTTCAAAAGTTTAGAGGGCAAGCGATTAATAATTTACGCTGCGGTCAAAACGCATTCCCCCCAAAACCTTTTCGGTAAACCAGCCTCAAAGCGTAAAGCCCTTGCCATGTCTAAGATGTGACGATGCTTGCGTTCGACAACTCCATTTTGTTCTAGAGTATCGGTACAAGACGTCTCAAGCACAATCCCGTTGTTAACATAGTATTCTAACATCAAAAGTGATTGAAATTCGCTACCATTATCACTTATGATGCGCTTGACCTTTCTATCAAATTGGGTGTTGACCATATTACAAAACATAGTAAGATAACGGTGGACCTCATATTTATGCTTCATCAAAAAAACCCATACACCCCGACTAAAATCATCAACAATGGTCAAAAAATAATGTGCACCCGTGAAAGAAGGAGTTTTATAACCACCCCAAATATCGCAATGTATTAAATCAAAACAAAAACGAGTCTGAATGCTACTAGAAGAAAAAGGAAGTCTTGTCATTTTGACTCGAAAACAGGAGTCACAATGCTCTTTTCCCTTACTAGAGTTATCAAAAAACTGAGGATTAAAAACGGAAGCATGTCCCAATATTTTGTGCCATACCCGTCTATCAACTGTTGCCGTCATTGCCATCTGCTTCTTCATGCCCGGTTCCAGATGATATAGACCATCGCTGCACCTACCCATTCCAATCAGAGTCCTCGAAGCTAAGTCCTGTATCACACAGAAATTCGGAAAAAATGTGAGAGCACAATTCAAATCTTTTGTCAATCGGCTAACAGATAAAATATTGCATTGGAAAGCAGGAATATTTAAAACATGGCGAATATGTGAGCCATTTGGGAGCTTTGCACTGCCAATCCCTTTCACTGGTATGACATCGCCATTGGGAATTTTAACTGGTGCCTCTGTTCCAGTCCTGACTTTATCCTCCACATTGACTCGTTGCAAGTTATGTGATCACTCGCTCCTGAATCAATGATCCAAGTGTTTATATTATTCTGCTTACCCGCTATGTTCGCTGTGGAAGTAGTCTTTTGTTCGCCTTGTGTTTGGCCTAAAAATAATTGTACCAATTGCTTGTACTGCTCACCGGTAAACCCCGGAATCAGACTGCTTTCTCCTGTTACAAGATGAGCCGTCATCCCAGCGACCCACTTCTGCTTGCTCTTCTTCCTTTCTGGATATCCTATGATTTTGTAGCAGCTCTCTACTGAGTGTCCCAACCTTCCACAGTGTGTGCATCTTGGCTTTTCTGTCTGCCCAGTTGACTGTACACCTGATGGAGCAACTGGCTGAACAACTGTCTCCACAACTCGCTGACTGCTTCGTGCCTGAAACGCAGCTGCCTCAACGTCCACCTTTCCTGCCATACTGATCTGTTTTTGCTTCTCATCCTCAGAAACGAGATGGTAGGCTGCACCCAGGCTGATTGTCGGTTTCATGCTCAGAATTTGAGTTTTAATTGTCCCAAAACTAGCATCCAAACCCATTAGGAATTCATACAGACGCTCCTTTTCCCTCATCTCAACAAGCTTTTTGGGCGTATCACACGTACACCCAGCACACTTGCACTTAGGTAATGGGGCGATAGACTGGATTGCATCCCAAAGACCCTTCAACTTGGTGTAATATGCTGACACTGAGAGATTTTCTTGTCTTGTTAGGGTTATGGCGCGCTTTAGTTCATAATCCCTAGGCGCACTCTCACTCCCAAAACGTTCTTGCAAATCCTCCCATATTTCTTGTGCCGTCCCTGCATGTTTAACACTGTTGCGGATGTCCTTCTCCATAGCACTGTTCAACCACCCTTTGACCATTGCGTTGCATGGCTTCCATAACGCCAACTCCGCTGAACCTTCATCTGGGATTGGAATCGTTCCATCTACGAATCCAATTTTATTCTTTGCAAACAGGGCATTACTCATCTCATCAACCCAATCTGCATAATTCCCATCTCGAAGAGTATCGCTCACGAAGACGGTGTTTGGACTATCCGATGCTGAAATAAAATACGGATACATCACATCTACCTTGCCTCCAGCCGCAGCCCCACTGCTCTCGGCTTTGGGTTCATCGTCTCCGCCCATGGTGAAACTGATAATGGGAGAAGTAAACGAAAAAGAAGAAAAGAAAAAAAATATATGTGCGGAAGCTACTCGGTTTAGATCAACCGAGCTCTTGATACCATGATAGAATTGATAAAAGATGAAGAAAGAGAATACAAAGAAAACATAATTTTCTTATTCCTTGTGTTTATGCGGCGGCTACAAGAGGGAGTATATATACAAAATACAACTAGTAACCCTAATTGGCTAACTATGGAAAAGAGATAAACATGGAATGAAAATACTATACATAAATAATATAACTTGCCCACCAAGTAGTCCATGGACCAGATCATCAACTCGATCGTCAACTCGATCGTCAACTCTTTCAATCATCAATTCGATCATCAACTCCTTCAACACCACACCATCAATTACGTTATTAACACTGTCAAATTCAACACCACCGTGGCCATCACCATCAAATTTAACACAATTGTCTCCTGGCATCACCACTACAAACATTAACAATAACAAATCACCAGTTAAAAAAAAAAACCCCATATCTACTTCAGTCTAACACCACCAAACCACCTCCTTACCTCAAGTGCAAAAAACCTATACTCAAAAATTAAAACCCAACAGTTTTTTTTAGCACCAACAAATTAAGAAAAACTATCAGAAAGTAATGTACATTGGACTTCCTTGCAGTTACAAACCCAGAGAATTGAATTCGATTAGGGCTTTTAATCGAGTTGAGACTGAAATCGAGAAGGAGGATTTTGATTGAAAATGGAAAGATGATAAGAAATAAAAATAGGGCTTAAGAGGAACGAGATAAAGAGGCTAGGGGAAAGATTCAGTTCCGAATCAGCGCCGAAAACTTTAAAATCCTCCTTCTCGATTAGAGCTTTTAATAGATCTGGGTGTTGCTGTAGGAATCAACGCCAAAATGAGACAAGCTCCATTATATTCCAGGCTCTCTGTGGAATTGTGAGAATAATGTTCAGTGTGGGTAGGGAGAGGAGGGAAAGACGTCAGGAGGTAGAAGGGGATGGGCTGCCATAGGAGGAAAGGGAGGGGGAAGGGAGAGGAGAGATGGAGGATATGAAGAAAGAAGAGGACGGTATAGGGTTTATATTTTTTGTTTTTTTAGTTCAAGCCCTATAGTTTACTAAATTAAACAATAAACCCTATAGTTTGTTTTTTTACTATTATTTTGTATTACGTAAAATACCCCTTCAAATTTGGTCATTTTCGCTGCACATGACCATTTAACGGGAAAAAATTGACGGAGTTAGTGTCAGTTATCATGGATGCAAAAATAAATGAGTTGGATGTGTTCTATGCAATGAAAATAAATTGAGTGATCAAATCCACAAAATATACATAGTTGAGTGATTTTTTATTCAATCTTTCCAAATTACTATAATATTAAAATGTTACAAGAAGACAATTATGAAAAGGGCAATGCTAGGCTTACAAAAAAAGATTATAAAATGAAGGATACAAGATTTGATGACGATATTTTATTGGCTACATCGATAGTGGATCCGGCATACTATAATTAAAAACACTAATACGATTATGACACCTCATTTTATAAGCCACATTTTGTAGCAAATTTTTTGTAACTTAATTATTTCCCTTATGAAAAAAAGCGTTTTCACAATACGAACCGAATAAAAAATTGTTGTGAGGTCCCGGACTGAGAGGAGAGAGAGAGAGAGAGTTTACGGAGGAGAAACAGTGAACTCGAGTTCGTTGTTCCAAATTCCAACTGTTAATTAGGAGTAATAGAATCACCCTCCTCAACGGTATCGGAGGAGGTACGAATCCCTAATTTTCTATCTATATTGATGATCTATGTATGTATTGTATTTATCTCTGTGTATATGGTTACTGAAACTTCTAATTTGATTTCACAATTCGCCGGAACTCGCAGCGGTGTCTCTCCAACTTCCAGTTTCGCGGCAAGTTGGTACTTTCTTCGTAATCGGTTAGCTTTCTCTTCTTGTACTTGCATGCATATGCCTGTGCAGATATATATTATTTGTATGCGTATTGTTAATTGGGTGTTGAATTTTTTGTTAGTGTGTTGGAAGTTACTTGTCAGTCTTGAAATTCAGATCTGCAGGAGTTAGGGTTGAAGTTCGGATTTTGGTTTTGCACGAAGATCCCCCTTTTCCCTTTTTGTTCATCTCAAAGGAATTGGTCTCTACTTTCGAGACGCTACCTTTTAGTTTATAATCTTTGTTTCGTTCTGCCTTTTGTCATTGGAGGTGGGGAATTATATTATACAAGTACCAGGTTAATCGAGGAAACATTCATTCATATTTTCCACTGGATTTGCAGTTTTCTCAATTTCCCTTAATGAAGATGATGACGCCACGGAATTCTGGGTCAATATATTGGATGGATATCTGGCTTTTGTTATCCGGTTCACCTGTTAACACAGCAAAGACGATGAAACCATCAAGGTCAAGGCCGGGTTTGATCCCGGCTTAGACCCTCGGGCGTAAGAGTGAGATTCTCTTGAGTGTCTAAGAACAAGGCGTGGAATACCTTGGGAGAGAAGTTTAGAGTTCTCTGTGTGTTTTAAGTGTGTGTACGGGGTTTTTTCATACCTGAGATAGAGGTAGAGAAAAGGCTTATATACCCTCTCTTTTACCCACTGGTCCGACTGCAGGTCTAGGAGTAGACTTTACCAACTTGGCCACGTGTCGCTTGGCGATAGGTCGGCAGCTCAGACTGGACAGGCTAAGACCAAGGGATGTCGTGATGTTGACACAGCCGGCGCCGAACATGGCAGGTGGTCAAGGAAGTCCAAGCGCATTTAAGTTGATAGGAGAGCTCTGACCTAGCCATTAATGCTGCCTTTATGACGGACTCGCCGAGGAGATCCCGAGCTCGCCGAGGTGACGAAGCCTGGAGGTTGAGAGGTGCTCCAAAACTCATTTCGGCTCGTAATATCTGGATGATCTCGCTATCATCGGAGAGAGAGACGAGGCTGACTAGCTTACTGGCACTCGAACCGCTTCTGAGGACGAATCCGGTTCGCTTAATATCCGGTTTAATTCTGAGCCCGGTTCATCTGGTCTGGGCTCTTCAGAAGAAAATTTTGCTTGGCTCGAAATAGATTTTGCAACGTATGTCATGGTGAACAGTTCAATTGGTTACTTGGGGACTTTGATCAGTTAGCATCTATACTTATCTAGTTGTTAGCGTGAAACATTAATGCCTGTGATGATAAGCTTCTTTCCAGTGGTTTCTAAGCTAGGGAAGGAACTGACATACTACAAGAAGGCATTTCCTTGGTAGCACATTAGCAATTTCTTGGATTGGTATAACTTGGAATGTGCACAATGTTACTTGTCTAAACGCATTAGATTTCACTTGTCTTGAGTACTTTGCTTGAATGCAACAAATGATAGTTTGAGTGAACCTACTAGATCACATCTGTTAATTTTGCGTCTTTTATTTGTTGGAGCCACGTTTGCTTGAATGCAACAAATGATAGTTTGAGTGAACCTACTAGATCACATCTGTTAATTTTGCGTCTTTTATTTGTTGGAGCCACGTACTAGTACCTTGAATCCTTGATTGTGCATTACCTCTCGGTCACCAGATTGGACCACACCCTTCTGACAATTTATGTTGGTTTTTCATATATATGGATATGCTAGTTGTATCTAAAGCTGATTTCTTTGGCAATCCAAGCCTCATTTAACTTCACCCCCACCCCATATCCGGGTCTGAAAGTTATGCTTATTGTAAGAGGCAAAAGGATAGTTAGGCTTTAAAGTGCCAGCTAGACAATTTGAAGGTGAGACTGTGAGAGAGCTAAAAAAATATCAAAACTAGAAAAGGACAAGAAGAAAGAGGCAAAAGCTCCTCACTGGCCAGCCTTTGCCCAATAGCCACAATAGCAAAAGCCTAAACTCGGTGGATTCTTGGAGTCGTGCAGCTATATGGATTAGGCAATATTTGTTGTTTCTGATTTTTACTCATGTGAAAAACAAGGAGCTAGGAGTAAAAACAGTCTGTAGATTACTTTGTGACCATAGGCAAGCAGCCGGTTGGGAGAAATATCAAGTGCTCTATCTGAGACTTGTACATATGAATGCTTGTGTCTCCATAACAATCCGTTTTTTATTCCAAGTGGTGAACTTGGATGTTCAATGTGGAAAATGCTTAACTAGGCACTTGATAGGATTACCGTTTCATTAAGATTTTCATTTGCGACATCCCCAAAGGCATTGCAAACTGTAGCCACGTAGTGATGGTCTATATCGCAAAAAATTCCCAAAACTTTATTCCTAACAAGAGCCCTTCTTAGCATGATGGATCTAACATTACCACTTCATTAAGATATGTAAGGAACATAAGTCATGGTGTGGGTTGATGTATCCCTTCTTTCCTATTTATCTGAGGCAGGGGCGGATGTACATAGAGGCCAAAGGGTCACTTAACCCCCTGGTTTTTCAACTATTTCACATAACCCTCTTATATTTTTGAAAAAAAAACTTTACCCCTTAAGTTTTGCAGCTGACCCCCCCCCCCCCCCTCAAATTTTGTACCATGACCCCCTGAAAATTGTATTCTTACATTTTATACTCATGCTGTCCCAAAATTAATATTAGTTTTATGACATTTTATCCCAAAATGAATATATATAGTTCTGATTTTTTTTAATCTCTAACTATATTTTTACCTAGTTTTCTATCAAAAATAAATAAATTTTTACCTAGTTATTTGCACATTTGACTATATACTTGCAAAACTAAAACTTTAAAAGTGGATTGCATGAATATATATGCATTTTTGCCATTAAATTCTATACAAAGTAAACATTTTGCATAACATCTCCTAAATGAAAAATGGGCATTCATCCTGGGACAGGGAGGGAGTTCTATAAAAATTCTCTCTAAAAAGTTTACAACATGCCTTTATTTTGTCCCAGTTTGAAGAAAGACTTTGAAGTCATTACTTAAACTAGAGGTTTGTAGGTCTCACAAGGCTATACTAGTCTTACTCTATATCTAATTAATGAATCACTCTTCTTAGATATTTGAAACATTAAAATATAGTTTTCTTCAAGTAACTTGTTTCTTATATTGAGTAGGACATTTGTTTGTAATTGGTCATCTGGTTTATTTTGCCAGCATTTACTTTTGCGACTTTGTTAAAACTTTATCTCATTATATGTTTGTGACTGCTGACCTAGCTAAATGTGGATTGGTATTTGATGGGGCCCTTGTCAAAATAAACATAATGTTATTTGTTTCGCTTGTGGGGTGGTTTTATTTTTTATAAGCAATCCTATTATTATAGTTACTACTATTATCATCGTTATCATCATCGTAAACATTATTCTTATTATGGAATTATTATTATTATTTGGACTCATGACTGAAAAATTTGTTATGCAAGTTGTATTAAATTTTTTTTTTTTTTTTATCTTCAATAGTGTGGCAATAAGGTTTACTGGATTGCTGTACTATGTGTAGACATGTAAATACAGGCTCAATTGGTTGTAAATCTGTGATTGTTTGTTAGGTAATTGATTTGTGTCTTTGCTGGCATTATTATGGAAGCAAGATTGGTAGCTGTAACCACAGTGCGTAGTTACTGTAGTAATCTGGATTACTGGGCAAAATGTGTTTCATGGATTATTTGGTGGTTGAAGGTTATATTTGTATTGTGTTATGTCATGCTGACAAGGCCCTCTTCCATTAGGCATCCTACGTTTTTTCTTCCGTAAAGTCTTATGACAAGTTTATAAAGAGATTAATTTACTTAATTTGTAAATAATGCTTGTAGTTCCATCCATTTCAATATCTATGCTCTAAAGAGAGTGATACCAACCAAGGTAGGTGATGAACTGTACAAGAGGATCAAACTGACAAATCAATTGACCATCAGGCTGTTTGTTACTTAATTTTCCATGACGCAAGCAAATTCTTATGATTCTCAAGTTCTATGTATTACGCTTTCCCTTCCCAAAAAAGGTTTCCCTTTTCGCGTGCATACAGTTTAAGAATAGCCATTGGACTCTTCTACTTTCCACTTCTTTTCTTGGAAAAGTTTGAGAAGATGGGTTGCAGGAATGTGAGGTGTGTGTCACATCTATAGGCGTAATTGAATTTTAACCAAAGGACTAGGAAAAACACCATGAAAGATAGCTTGTATTTGGAAACTTGTAGGCAAGCATCCCCAAAAGGAATAGTGGACTCTTTTTCAGTAGCAGAGATAGTTCTATTGTTAAATGAACATTGTCATACAACTATAACTTGACTGTTGGTCCAATCAACCTCTAGTAATGGCAAGTAACAAGTTATAGATGTTTCAAGATAAAAATTCTGTCATAACATTTGGGGTGGGGTTATGACTTATGGACTGGGAGTTGGTGGTTTCTATTCCATCTTTCACCCGCTCATTTATGGACATATTATTTTTGTTTTTTATTTTGTAAATGTTTTGTAACCATTGTGTTAGTAAAACATTTAGGTACAATTAAAGTACTAGTTATATGATTCTGTAAAGATCAGCTCTTAGATGCATGTGACATACTGACATGACTAATTTATAAATCAAAGCAGCTATTTAGGCCTGATAGGTTATTCTAAGCATGCCAAAAGAGTTATCTTAGGTTAATATCCTCAACTGGTGGATATTGGATACTTGTCTGATATGCGATAACCAAAATCTAGACAACTGTATGCTTGGAGTACGAGGAAGGATGAACCACCTGTAAACTTGGTACAAGCGAGACCTGTGGCTTTCACAGGAAAGATCAAGTTCTTGTTTCCTGACTGGGTACTGCTAAATTAAGATTGGTTTGCCTTTTCACTCTTAATCCACTTTTATGAAAAAGCTTTGTTAGAAGCGGTTTCAATGACTAGAATATTCTTATGTGTTGCAATGATTTCCTGTATTCAGTACACAATCTTCTTCACACTTGACCCAGTTGTTGCCCTATTTCAGGATAAGAAATGGATGGATCTGGACATGGTAACAGCAGTGTGGATATGTTTCTACGGAACTATAAGCTAGGGAAAACTCTTGGCATTGGTTCTTTCGGCAAGGTTAAAATTGCGGAACATGCATTGACAAGGCACAAAGTTGCTATTAAGATCCTCAATCGTCGAAAGATAAAAAACATGGATATGGAAGAAAAAGGTATGTGCAGTAACTATTAATAGGGGCATCTAGTTATCTGTTCATTAATAGCAACTTCATAGCTGAAATAACCATTTAAATATGTCCAACCAGTTGTTTACTAATGTCTCATGTCTCTTCTTAGATATCAGAGACTTGGTATTTTTTTTGTTTGCTATGTCCTCCTTTTACACAGTAAAATACAGAAAAAATAAATTAGTTTGTGAATAACAATTGTGATGGTACATTTCTTTTATAGTTATTGCATTGTGGATGCCATATGGAAAGGATATATGAGGGGAAATGTAAATTACGTAAAATCAATCTAATAATTAATAACTTTTTTGATTATTCCTTCTTCCCAGTCTTCTTTTTGTTCTTTAGTCTGAAGACAAGAAAAAATCTGGTCTTCCTTAGGCATTACGTTAATCTTTTGTGAAATAAGATCATTGGCATGGTTTTCTCAATTTTAAATTTCTAAATGCTCGAAAAGTGAATCATTTTTAAAGATGATTTATCCCCCAAGATGTTACAAGGTTTCTTTCATTAAAAGTCATATGGTGCTCTGCTGGAACTTCCTATGCGAAGTTAATTAATTCTCTGTTAAAAGTTGACTCTTGATTCTGAGGACTTTTAATTCTAGTGACTCATTCCAGTTAAGAAAATTAGATCTGACTTCATTTTTCTCATTATCGAACATTCATGTGATTGTTAACAGAAGTTTGTTTTCACTTTACTGGACGTGTTTAGAGCCTCTACCTCCTCCTGCATATTGCTGCAGATATTGGTTGAGGCCCCCTTGAGAATTTTAAACAAAAAGAGCAACTGGTTTAGAGAAATTTCTAAATGGCTGATAATATTGTTGTTTTTTCATTCAAAAGAACCCAGGAAAAAAGTAACTTCCTCCTTTGTCCTTTTTTTTTTTTAGCATTTATATAAAAGGGAATATCTAGAAGCTAACTTTTTATAGAGTTCCTGTGTTGTGTTGCATGGAATAAGAAAGTAAGACTGAAAGACTGACAGGGAAGCCATGTTAGCTACTTTCTGAGAGATGATAGTTGTGAGATCTTTGAATCTGGTACTTGAGAATCTTATCCTGTCAAGCTTTGATTTCAAGGTCACAGCATGTTGCATCTTATGTTAGGAGACAACAACGTTTAAAAATCTAAATGTCCTAGAGACTATTGAAGTGTACCGACCAATTGCTGTATATTTTATTATTTGAACCAATTTTCTTCCTGTTCGTAATTTTGGGGGCATCAGCTTTGGGAGTTTTTTGAGGATAATCCATGACTGACTTATGTAGCGATTTGAGAGCTGCTTTACATTAGTTTTGACTCATGTAGTTTTGATAGCTTGCATGGTAATTTTTTTTTTCTTATTTTTTTTCCCACTTTTTCTCTCATTGTTTTCTTAGTAAGAGGACACCTTGTCCTCTACTCATTGTACTTGTTAAATCTTCTTCTATCATCAATTTTTTAAAGATACCTGGAACCTTCATTGTTGCTACATGCGCAACACTACATGGGCACGGCATTGCAGTTTTATCCTACACTTAGTGCTTCTCTTAATCCCCCTATTCAATCATTGTAACCAAGTCCAAGTAACATAGAGCATAACATAGTCTAACCTCCAGCCTATATTGTAAATGTGCTGTAGTTTCTGGTCTCTATCTTCTATTCCATTATCCATGTACATGGTCCAGCAATGGAGTAAAATATAGCTTAAATTTAGGTGTCTTCGCTCTTTAGTATGTAGTGTTCGGTAATGTTGATTTTGACCCTCGCATATCATGTTAGACCTGTAGATGTTTCCACCAATTTACAGTTTTCTGGAGGTTGCACCTAATAATGATGCGTCATATAGCTGTTACTCTCTCCGTTCCAAAACGATTTTCATACTTTTTTCGCTGTTATTGCGAAGGAACTTTAAGCAATAATTGTAGGTTGATATAATTGTCCTAATGAAAATCTAAAACTTGGTATTGATAGTATTGTTGATGGCGTATCAATAACAAGTTTTAGATTTTCATTAGGATAATTAAATTAAATCAGCCTAAAATCATTGCTCAAATTTCCTTCGGAATAACAACGAAAACAGTATGAAGATCATTTTGGGACGGAGGGAGTATTTGAGAAGCTTTCTCCCTGTCCTTGATGGTGATTTATCTTTATTGAACATGATATGACTCATAAGCATTTGCAGATAGGATCACTATGAATTAAATAAACTCTTACAAGGTTTAGAAAGAAATAAGGTTTTGTTTAAAACCATAAGTGATTCATCTGCATTATCTATTTCGGATAGGATGAGCATTCTTAGAGACAAACTGGCAAATTCTAGTAAAATATGATCACAAAATTATGTGCTGATTTTTTTTAGAAATCTAACGACAGTGATTCCAGTAAAAGCCATTGTTAGTTTCAAAGGTATTATGGCAATCAAGGGCATTAGGACATTTTATCTACTAACCCCGTCCCCAAAAATTGTTTTGTTTTACTTTTCACCCCGAGTAAGAAAGATCATATGTTAGTTTACTAGTACTTATGCCCGTGCCAATGGCATGGTGATATTATAAACTTAATCAGTCCTATTAAATGTACGACGTACTGTGTGAAGTTTTACATCACCATGCCACAAACACATATAAATATATACACAACAATCAATAAATATCCTTGTGAAAGTACAAAAGAAAGGGCAGATCTAATTATATTGCCAGAAATACAAAGATTCCAGTTACATTCTACTTTCAAATCCATGACAGTCTAAGAACTTGGAACATGAAATGAAAATGACAAAAGGGCATCCCAAAAGAGGCACTGAATCAAAAAACAGGCTTCAATTTACTATCCGAAATCGCCAATGAAGATGTCCTCCTTGCATTCTCTCTTCCCTTAATATTGGAAGGCAACAATATTGATATTGTGGGGAGCACCCTGCCTAGGCAAGTAAAGAAATGCAAATGAGCAACCAATGAAAATTTGAAACAGTAAAGTCACAAAGAGAGTGAAGAGGGAAGAGCATACCTTGAGAGAATCCGAAGCCTCACCCTAGCTCCATCAAATTCAGAATTGACGATTATGACTGAGCATAATGTTACTACCAAAGATGGATACGAAAGAGTTTTGTCTACTAAATTATTTCTAAAAATGAAGTAAATAAATAAAAATAAAAAAGTATATTAATATTGAATAAAAAATTGGGTGGAACAACATTTCAGTCACAAACTAAGAAATTAGAAGTGATTTAAAGGAAATTCTATAATAAAATCCATAAAACTTTAATCAATATGAACAAAAAAATTAGATGAATAGCACAATTCAAAAAACATTGAGAGGCAGAAAATAAAAAAAAGAGATTAGGACTATAACATACGTTAAGGAATTGGGAATGTCAATTCCCCACATCTCTCTCATTCTGTCAACCCTCCATATTCCACAGGAAAACAATTACCCACCAACAAATTCAACACACAGGCTTTGGATTAACAATCAAGTAACAACCTAGAGAGGGAGCAGATGAGATGAAAAAAGGGGGGGGGGGGGAACCCAAACCCAGATCAAATTACGCTTTGTAAGAGAAGGTAACAAACTTCTATTTTTTTTGTCTAAAAGATCATCTTTAATGCTAAAAAATGAACTCATGGCTCCATAATTTGTCTTTCCCTGTATGGCTACATATAAGGCTACATATAATCTGCACATGTATCAGCAGCATACAACATAAAAATATAGTTCAAATTGGTTAATAGTTTCACCCATAAAGGCGCAGTTTGCAAAGTAACTGCAAAATGAACAACTATCTTTTTGGATCAAAAGAGTTTAAAACACTAAATAAATTTTAAAAATATGAAAATAAGGGAATGAAAGCTACATGTACCATGCATTATCTACCAGCATATGTGCATCGGCTTCAACCTCCTCCTCGTACTCATCTTCTTCTATATCGGATTCTTCGTCCCTGACCTTCTGTTTCGCAATCAGAGACCCTAGAATCAAGTGTCATGTACATGAAGTTGTAGGTTATTTAACCACAAAAAAAAAAAAAAACAGAGTACCTGATAATGACAGTGTCCAAATTAGGGCTTGGGAAGACTGGGGAGAGAGGAAAACTAAACCCTAGAAAACAGAAACTGAGCGCTTCCAGAGAGAGAGATCAATGAACGGAGAGCGGAGAGCGGAGATAGAAGTGCAGTCTTGCGTTGTAGGCGTGAGTAACCGTTCGACTTAACCGTAACCAAAAGAACAGTGAAAGCCGGAATTGCGTCACTCCATCAACCTTCCGCCGGAGCTTAAACATGTCGTCGCAAGCCCATGTGACGGGAACAACACCTCCCGCAGCTTCGATTGAAAAGACTCGAATACTGAATAGGAGGTGCTTGCGTTTGCGGAAGAGGGGAGAAGGATAGAAACCGTCAAACGGGAGCCGTTGGATGATTTTTAGAAAATAAATCTTAGCCATTCAAATAATAAAAATAAAAATAGAAAATAGTTTGAGCCATTGGATGAAGGCAGTTATGAGTCAATCTCAGCCGTTCTTTATGTATTTTTAGATGACAGTTTTTTCCTATGTGTTTTGTAATATAGATATTTTATACAACTATTTCCTGAGTCAAGACGCGCCTATTTATTATAGCATTAACACTATTGTTGCTTAACTAATGAGCCATCAAATATGAAAACACAGGTATTTTATGATGAGTTAACTTGTCATTTATTAATGGGCCAATTGAAATTTGGTTACCTGAGTTTTACAAAATTTTGCAATTGGTTACCAGGTTTGTCAAAGTTGCGATTGGGTTCCTGTGTTTGCTGAACCGGAGCAATCGGGTGTAAATCCCGTTAGTCAGTTAAGAAACTAACAAAATCCCACCATGTGCGATTCACGTGTCTTTTAAACGAGGGTAAAAATGTCATTTCTGCAGAAACGAATCTCACCATGAACAAGCCGTACCCTTTCCGATAATTCAGCCGTCGCCGTTAAAGTTATTTACAAGCCGGCTATTCCGGATCCATCCATGGAGCCTTGGCTCATTCGTGAAGTCTCCGCCATGCGCCGCCTTAATCACCACCCTAAGATCTATCTGGTTATGGAACTTGCTGCTGGTGGTGAATTGTTCGCTCAATTGACCCGCCGCGGACGGATGCCGGAATCTGCTGCACGGAGGTACTTTCAGCAGCTTGTTTCCACACTCCAATTTTGCCACCGGAATGGAATTACGCATCGGGACCTTAAACCACAAAATTTATTGCTCGACGCCGATGGGAATCTTAAAATCTCCGATTTCGGGCTCTCCGCTCTACCGGAACAGCAGAAGGATGGTCTTCTAAACACCGCTTGAGGAACGCCGGCGTATACGGCTCCGGAGGTTGTTCGCCGAAAAGGGTATGGCAGTGGTAAAGCCGATGCTTTTTCATGTGGGGTCATCTTATTCGTATTCCTCGCCGGTTACTTGCCATTTGACGACAACAATTTACCCAACATGTACCGGAAAATGCACCAGCGTGAATTAATGTTTCCAAATTGGATCTCGAAGCCGGCGTCCATGGAGGAAAGGAAGGAAGGAGAAGGGGATCTGGGTGGGAACGATAATGGTGGAAACGGGATTAGAAATCGAGAGAAAGAGAGAGAGAGAAACGGCAGACTGTTAGGTTAGGGAAGTAGTTTTGTGTTTTCCTTTTTTTTTTTTTTTTTTTTTTTTTTAAATTTGTTAATATGTAATGTGCCTCTTTTACCCACTCAATTCTTGGCGAAATGACGTATATGCCCCTTAAGATATCACATGTGTCGCACATGATGCCCATTTTGTTAGTTTCTTAACTGACTAACAGGATTTACACCTGATTGCTCCGGTTCAGCAAACACAGGAACCCAATCGCAACTTTGACAAACCTGGTAACCAATTGCAAAATTTTGTAAAGCTCAGGTAACCAAATTGCAATTGGCCCTTTATTAATCTTACTAACAGGAACTATCTGACATATGATATGTTTCATTTGTGTGTGTCATGAATGAAGACTTTTTTATCTTATTGTAGAGGTTTGTTTTTTGTTGATTTTTCAGTTAGAAGAGAAATTAAAATATTAAGGTTGTTTATGCACCCACACATTATCCGTCTATATGAGGTTATAGAGACGCCAACAGATATATACGTCGTCATGGAATATGTGAAGTCGGGTGAATTGTTCGATTACATTGTGGAGAAGGGTAGATTGCAGGAGGATGAAGCTAGAAATTTCTTTCAGCAGGTAAAATTTGTTTAACTCGTTGTGAGACTTCTTGTTGATCCTTCCTTATGAAGTGGGATCTGATGTTATAAATTGAACTTTCTTTACCTTGCATTGGTTAATGGGTTGGAGCAGATCATTTCTGGTGTGGAGTACTGCCACAGGAATATGGTAGTGCACAGAGACCTTAAACCTGAGAACCTTCTACTGGATTCCAAATGCAATGTCAAGATTGCGGATTTTGGTTTAAGCAATATCATGCGTGATGGTCATTTTCTGAAGACAAGTTGTGGAAGTCCAAATTACGCTGCCCCGGAGGTATTGACTTTTTCGTAAGTTGTTTTTCATTATGCAAACAACTGTTAGTTTAGCTAAGAAACAAGCTGGGAGATTTCCAAATCCACCACCATATTACTTGCAATTTTCAGTGTTTTGTCTCATTCTACTTTGAAAATGTTTATTTATAGGTTATATCTGGGAAATTGTACGCTGGTCCTGAGGTAGATGTTTGGAGCTGTGGTGTTATCTTGTATGCGCTTCTCTGTGGTACCCTTCCTTTTGACGACGAAAACATTCCCAACCTCTTTAAGAAAATAAAGGTACATACACAATTAATATTTTATCCCGCACGGATGCTTGTTTATATTCCAGCCTTTAGTATTTGCTGTGCATATACCTGTGGTGCAAATTAGCACTTCAGTACTTATCATGCAAGGCTTATGTTGTTTGTTCTATCGCATATATGGTCATTCTGGTATTAAAAAGGTCTCTCATAACATTGGTTTTCTTCAACTGATTTCCCTTAACTGTGAATTTCCATGTTCTCTCACTTTCCAATCGAGAGCTTTGAAAATCAAATTAGTTTCCCTCGCAGGTCACTAGTTAATATTTTCTTACATTGACTAGTCTTTTTTCTTGTTAGCAACTCTTACTGGTGTCTAAGTTGTAAACAGTGTTGTGCTTTACAATCCACTATGTTTTTTTTTCTCTTTAACTTATTCACAAATAAATTCACTAATTAATGACTCAATGCATGCTGTTTCCACTTAATTCAACTTCATGCCATCATATACTCTTTTGGCTTTCTAATGCATTTTTCTTGCATTATACTCCCTCCGTCCCACTCGAAATGGGATTTTTGGAGTGGGGACGGGGATTAGTGATGCGGGGACGCAAAAGGCTCAAGGAAAAGCAAATACAAAAGCATAAGAAGCATCATTATATGCTTAAGTTCAAGGCGAAACATTCCAGTTATTATATTTACATGAAGTCTGAATTGATATTTTCTTAGTCTGTTTTTTTAGTCATTTTAATATTTTAATAGTAGGGTTATTTTAGTAATTGCTGGAATAGGTTTTATTTAGGAGTCCATATCCTCAAAGCATTTAAATGGTAGGTGGGTGTCTTTATATTTGTTGAGTCAGGAATTAGTTTCCTATTTGAATTAGGAATTAGTTTACTTTAGGAATAAGAAATTAGTTTCCTTTGTGTTTTAGGTTTTATTAACCATATAAAGGCTTAACTCTGTAGAATATTTAGAGTTAAATGATATAGAAAATTTCCAGCAAATATTGTTTTCCTGTATTGAATCTGCGTGCGTTCAAGAAACCTAGGTGTGACGCCTATGGTTGCCTAGGTGTGAAGCCGGGCTTGTTTACTTCTTTTATTTTCTTTTTAATTGTTCTATTATGCTCAAAAACTCTTCCGTTCTACATCAACGTGGCATCAGAGCTTATGTTGGATCATGACTACTCGTTCCGGAAGACCATTCAGACATGAGGCTTCTGATAACGAGCTTGATGCAATCCTTCTTCAGACACTGGATCGACTTGACTGTGTGGATATTCATCTTAATGCTATAGAAGGCAAGAGGCGAACAGGTGTTGCAGTGAAACCAGTTCCAGATGGCGTTGATGCAATTTCTGTAAATTCTTTTCAATCTGCATTTTCTGCATAATCGGGGAATTCTGCAAATCCCCCATACTCTGCAATTACAAGAGTGCAGCAAACTGATCAAGATGATCAGCATGCTGGAAAACCAGAAAATAGTGCTCGAGTTCAGGAAGTAGGGCAACCATCTTCGATTGATTGGGCAAAGGAAGTTCCTGAAAGAGAAACTAAAGACCAAGAGTTACAGGTATTGATGGTGGTGATAGCTTTGAATATGGGGTATATATGGATGATGATTTCGAGGAGGCAGAGTACGACACTTCTCTCTCTGCGGTAACAAGACGAGTCCAAGCAACCTCAACCTTAGATCAAGAAGATTGGCGACATACTTCTATTTTTCAGATGTTGGTTCGTTGTGGAACTAATGCTAAGAAGCTCATAATTGATGGTGGCAGTTGCATGAATGTGGTTTCAGCATCCACGGTTGAGCGTCTTAATGTTCCGGTTGAACAGCATCCTTAACCATATAACACGTCGTTGGCTTGTTTCTTTCTCATACAAGAGCTACCAAGATTCCGTGTTATGTGATGTGGTTCCTATGAAAGTTTATCATATTTTGCTTGGAAAACCTTGGCTTTATGATCGAAAGTGAATCATTGTGGATTCACGAATACTTACAGCTTTTTCTTTGGGAAAGAGATAACGCTACGACCCCTGACTAATGATGAAACCAATAAGCATGTAGCACCAACACCCAAACTAGCTGTTAAGATGCAAAGTTCAGATCTAAAGTTTAGGTCATCTTCTACAGACATTGAAGCAATTGTTAGCAATAAGAGTGACAATCAGGAGGTTGACATTGAAATTACAGCCTAAGATTATTGATGAAGAAGCTGCTAGTACTATGAGAGAAGATCTGAAATCAGATATGCCTGAACCAAGATTACTCCCTCGATTACCCCCTGATCCTTCTCCATTAAATCTTACTTTTGATGATAAAAATCCACACCATACTGAACATTCCTTGCACAGCCTATACGTGAAAGAGTAGAACCAGATGCTGATGTACTAAAAACAAGAGAAGATGGGTCAAAAGAAGAAGATGTTTATTGTGGAGTGCTTTAATCCTAATATACTTCATGTTGATTCAAGTAATTGTGGTGAACTACCAAAAGCTTCAGAAATTATCATAAAGGAGGCAAGTCTTGAAGTTGCAGATGAAAAAGTGAATAAGCTTGCTTCGATGGAGAAAAATAAAGAGATGAGCTACAAGAAAAATTCAGCTATCCGTAACATTGAAGAGTATATTAGGAAGTCAAAGGACGTGGAGCCAATTAGGAATGCTAGTGCAAAGTCAGATGAAGGTGATGAATTGAGCTTTTCATATGACGTCAAAACAGAATTTATGGTTCCAGCACAATGTTATGTTGCAGATGAGTAAATTGATTTCAAAATTTTCTGTTCTGACCCTCAAGAAGTCAAGATAAAATGGTTGTAACAGCTGAACGTTCTGCGCATGATTACTTCGGAGTTGGTTTTAACCTTTGTGGATTCTTATACTAACACTTTAAAACTCGAGGTCGAGTTTTCTCCAACCAGGGGAGAATGATGCGGGACACAAAAGGCTCAAAGAAAAGCAAATACAAAGGCATAAGAAGCATCATTATATGCTTAAGTTCAAGGCGAAACATTCTAGTTATTATATTTACATGAAGTCTGAATTGATATTTTTATAGTCTGGTATTTTAGTAATTTCAATAGTAGGGTTAGTTTAATAAATTTTAGTAATTGCTGGAAAAAGGTTTTGTTTAGGAGTCCATATCCTTAAAGGATTTAAATGATAGGTGTCTTTATATTAGTTAAGTCAGGAGTTAGTTTCCTATTTGAATCAGGAATTAGTTTACTTTAGGAATAAGAAATTAGTTTCCTTTGTGGTTTAGGTTTTATTAGCCTATACTATAAAGGCTTGTAATTCTATAGAATATTCAGAGTTGAATGATATAGAAAATTTCCAGCAAATATTGTGTAATAGTGGGGAATCATGACCGTTATGGTAGTTAAAATCATATCAGGGATGGAGGGTTAAGTTGTCTTTTCTTTTAAATAAGTGAGGATATTAAAGCCTTTTTGCCTTGATGCACTCGCTAACCTCGTGAGAGAATGGCGCACGTGCTAACACTAGATCCTGATGTAAGTTATTCTGCTCATCCAAACCATATTCCTTTTGTTCACATAGGTGCTCATACACAATATCAACCCTATTCTGTTAACCAACCACCCTACACACCTCAGAATCCAATTTCTCAATCTCATCTTCACATGTCTCAAGCCCAAAACCAGGGTCACATGCCACCTCCCACACATAACACTATGCATAATCAGCATCACTTTCGGAATCATAGTGGCTACCATACTAAACACTCCAATCAATTCAACCCTCATATGCAGCACCCTCACGTTACACCACACAATTAGAATGGTCCTTGGTATGCCAAACCACCTAAGATGGAATTTCCCAAGTTTGATGGGACAGATCCTAGAGGCTGGGCTATCAAGCGTGATCAGTTATTTTTTTATTTTAATTCAATGGATGAATTGAGGAAGGCAAAATATGCTTCAACTTATTTTGAAGGGAGAGCAAGTCAGTGGTATCAATTTTACCAAGTTGACAGTCAGTGGTATCAATTTCACCAAGTTGACAGGGGACTAATTCCATGGTGGATGTTTGTGAATGATGTTATCAGTAAATTGGCAACTAGGGAACATAAGAATCCCCAGGCTGAAGAATTCTACAAACTCAGTCAAAAGTCCACTACTGACAGTTATATTGATGAGTTCGAGGAGTTGAGGCTTTAGTGAGTGTCAAACAAAAGGGTTTTACAGATGAATATTTCTTGTCTAGCTTCTGGAGTGGGTTGAAAGAAGATATAAAGGGTGCTGTGATTATGGCTAAGCCTAGCAATCTGGATGAGGCTATGGAGCTAGCAAAACAGGCTGAACATAACTTGAAACAAACCAAAACTAAACCCTTATCCTTCACTCCTAAACCATACACAACTAATACTTTCCATAAGCAACAAATCCACTAACCAGTTTTCACCCTGTTACAAAACCTCGAGGCAATACCAAAACCTTTACCAGCTATGAAATTAATGACAGAAGAAGAAGAGGTTTATGCTTTCACTGTGATGAAAAGTTTGCAAGGGGCCATGTCTGTAAAACTAAATTGTATAGTATGTTGTATGGAGAGGAATTAGATGAGGTTGTGGCAGAGGAGGCGGAAGAAGAATTGCAGGAAGAAGAAGGAGAAGCTCAGATTTCTGTGCTAGCCTTGAATGGTATTCCCACTAATAGTACTATCAAGGTTAAAGGCAGGGTTAAAAAGAAGGAGATTTTGATTTTGATTGACAGTAGGGCTGCACATAACTTTATTGATCCAGGCACAGCAGAGGAGTTAGGAAGTTTAGCTATTCAGACCTTACCATTGAATGTGACAGTGGCTGATGGCAATTGGTTAGCTAGTGACTCCATGTGTAAGGGCTTTAACTGGGAAATGCAAGGTCAAAAGTTTCAAGCAGACTTAAAGGGTGCTGCCATTGGGTGGTTGTGATGTAATTCTAGGGGTGGAATGGCTTAAATGCCATAGTCTTTTTACACTGGATTATAAGAAAATGGAAATATCATTGCAGTTAGGAAAGAAGAAGGTTACTATAAAAGGCTGGAGAGGAGGGGACCTTGAAATTGATCAATGGAAAAGGCCTCAGTAGGCTGATTAGAAAGACAAAAGAGGGTTTGGTGGGTGTACTTGTTTTATATGAATGGAGAGGGAAAGACTGTGGGTGAGGACTTCCAGTTGGATTTCATACTTAAGAAATATGAAGAGGTCCTTAAGGAACCTGAAGGCTTACCACCAAAGAGGAGGCATGATCACAAAATCCCACTAAAGGAGGGTAGTGAACCTATTAGTCAAAAACCTTATAGGACACCACATTTCCAAAAGAAAGAAATTGAGAGACAAGTCAACGAGATGCTGAAGAGTGGGATAATTCAGCATAGTAACAGTCCATTTGCATCACCTGTGTTGTTGGTGCTTAAGAAGGATGGGACATGGAGGTTTGAATTATAGAAAGCTGAATGACTTGATTATCAAGAACAAATTCCCAATTCCAATCATAGAAGAATTACTGGATGAATCAAAGGGAGCCAAATGGTTTTCTAAGTTAGACTTGAGGTCTAGTTACCATCAAATAAGAGTAGCTCTTGAAGAGATCCCAAAAACTGCATTCAGAACTCACCATGGCCATTCTGAATTCAAAGCCATTTTGGGTTGACCAATGCCCCTGCTTCTTTTCAAGCTTTGATGAATGAGGTATTTGAACCACTGTTTAGGAAGGGTGTGTTGGTGTTTTTTGATGATATATTGGTGTATAGTGCATCCAGGAAGAGCATTTAGCCTTAATGCAGCAAGTTTTGGAAATGATGTGACAACACAAGTTATTTGCTAAACTGAGTAAGTGCTCCTTTGCTCAGCAGCAATTCGAATATTCGGGACACATCATTTCTGGAGAAGGGGTTGCTGCTGATCCTCAAAAAGTACAAGCTATGCAGAATTGGCCTACTCCTACTACTGTCAAACAATTGAGGGGTTTTCTTGGGTTAACCGGATACTATAGAAGATTTGTCAAGGATTATGGACTTATCAGCAAACCCCTAACTCAACTGTTGAAGAAGAATCCCTTTGCTTGGAGTGATGAAGCTCAATCTGCCTTTGATAAGTTGAAGCAAGCTATGAGTACTACCCCTGTGTTAGCCATGCCTAATTTTGAATTGCCCTTCATTATTGAAACTGATGCTAGCAATAAATGGATAGGGCAGTATTGATGCAACAAGGAAGACCCATTGCGTTTCTCAGTAAGAGTCTCAGTCCAAGATCTCAAGCCCTGTCCACTTATGAAAAACAGTTGCTAGCTGTGATTATGGGGATGAGTGAGTGGAGATAGGGATGGCCAAACCGGATCGGAGAAGCACGGAACCGGAGCAAACCGGCGAATAAACCGGAACCGCCATTCATCCGGGCCGGTTACGGTTCACATAAATGGCGAACCGGACCGGAACCGGAAATCCCTTGTTTTTCAATAATTTTAACCTGTTTATTCATTATTGTATGATAAAAAAAAAAAAAAGGGGGGGGGGGGCGTGGAACCGTACCGGAACCGGATTGTGGTAACCGGAACCAGTGTAACCAAGGGCCGGTTAAGGTTCACATAAATGGCGAACCGGAACCGCCTGTTCCGAACCGGAACCGTAACCGGCGTTGGCCATCCCTAAGTGGAGAGCCTATGTTATTATCAGAACAAACACACAAAGTATCAATTATTTCATTGAGCAGAGGTTGACCAAATTGTTGCAACAAAAATGGCTAGCCAAACTCATGGGACTTGACTATGAGATTGTCTATAAGAAAGGGAGTGAGAATAGGGTTGCTGATGTACAGGCTTGTTATGAAGGCGATCCTAGCATCTCTGAGCTTATCTTACAGTCTAAAACTGATAATTCAAACCAAGATTGGAAGTTTCATTAAAAGGATTTTGAGGTGGCAAGGGAGATTATTTGTGGGAAATCAAGGAGGATAAAGGGAGAAAATCGTTCAAAAGTTTCATGGACATTTTGGAGGACATTCAGGTAGAGATGCTACCTTCGACTAGGGATGGCAATTAAACCGAACCCGGCCCGTTTCCGAAACAATCCGGCCCGAGCGGGGCGAGTTTGGTAAGCAACTTTATAAACCCGTTGGGTTCGGGTTTGACAGCCAGTCAAAACCCGGATCGGTCCGGCCTAGAACTTATAGACGATGCTTGGTCGGCCCGACCCGTTTACTATAGATAAGTATAGACTTTATACATATATGCTATTTAGTTCAAGACCCTCCATTGTCTTCTATTTACATGTTATACCCCGTGTATTTAAACAACTTGTAGGGTTTTCTTGACTTTAACCTTTCAAATAAAGCAATTGAGCAGCGCCGCTTTTTCGAAGAACCGACGCTTGTACTCTCTCTTCCCCGACGCTTGTCCTCTTTCTTCTCCGACCACTACAACGACTCTTGCAGTGGCTACAGGCGCAATCCTTCATGCATTTTCCAACAGCAACCAACATTGACGTGAACAACATCGATAAATCACAAATCTTTGACTATGAAAGTGAAGTCCTCGTCGTTGGCATCTCTTATGCAATTTCATTGCCATTCAGTGAATCCCAAATTCACTCATCAATTTGGGGTTCATCTCATATTAAGGTTTGAATGATCTAGGGTTATTCTTAAGTTAGGGTTTTAGAAATGGTTTTGAGTATCTTTTGTGAGGCAAAAAAGTATAGAAGCATCGGTTGTGATAGTGTTGCTTGTGGTTACTGGAGATTTAGATGTTGAAAGTCAATGGTTTGATTTAAAGGTTGTTCTTCTATAAGTTTTTCTTCTTATTGTAAATTCATTTGGAATTTTTAGTGGGTTTGCTGATGTGAGGTAATTATGTAAGATGTATTGTGATTTGTATTCTTTTTATTTTCAATTCATCAAGAATTGCTTCTTTCAGAAAAAAAATCATCAAGAATGACTGGATTTTGTGTTCTTCGCTATATGTTACAGAGGTAGACTACAATTGCATAGTTGGTGATCCGGGCCGGAACGGGTCTACTGCCTCTCGGACTGGGCCAGGTTTGGTGTTTAGGTATATTGATTCGGGTCGCAAGATGATAAGGCTAATTGGAAGGAAGAAAACGGGCGGCTGTGTTTGGCTTAATGCCCTCGAATAAACGGTCGAAAATAACCCACCAATCTAGATCTAGAATGGTCTACTGCAGCTGCAGATGATGCTACTTGGGAGGATGCTGCCTTAATTGATGAGCAATTTCCTGGATCCCTGCCTTGAGGACAAGGTTTTTCGAAGGGGAATGGAATGTCATAGTGGGGAATCATGACCGTTATGTTAGTTAAAATCATATTAGGGATGGAGGGTTAAGTTATCTTTTCTTTTGAATAAGTGAGGATATTAGTGTCTTTTTGCCTTAATGCATGTGCTTACCTCGTGAGAGAATGGCGCATGTGCTCTGTTATGCGTTGTCATTCAATTATTGGTGGATGGGTTATTGCCGTTGGGCTAATGGATCAAACACGTGAACAAGGGAATATAGTGTGAGGAAGGGGAAAAGCAAAATCACCATTGTTGTTGCTGAGTTAATTTCTTCATTTTAGTTCAATTTAGTTTGATTCCGTTTGATTCATCGTTTTCATTCCTTAATTCCGTTAAATTGAGAGTTCGTCTGTTACATATTGCTATCATGTGTTGAATCTGTGCGATTCAAGTCCCTTGGGTGCGCTCAAGAAACCTAGGTGTGACGCGTACGGTTGCCTAGGTGTGAAGCAGGGCTTGTTTTCGTCTTTTATTTTCTTTTTAATTGTCCTATAACCAGATTATGCACAAACACACTTCCGTTCTACATCATTAAGGAAAAGTGTTAGTGGAGTAGGTGTTGTGAGTATTAAAAGTGGGGTAGGAGAGAGAAAGTGGGGTAGAGAATAATGAGTGGAAAGTTGTGAGTGTGAATGCGCGTCCCATAAAATAAAACATTTTTATTTTGGGGTTCTATTTCGAGTGAGACACCCAAAATGGTAAAATGTCCTAATTTGAGTGAAATGGAGGGAGTATTTTAATTTGTTGTGAGGTTACTAAAACAGTATCAGCATCTAGTGTTTTATGTTAATGCAGAATAAGCCAATTGCCAAATGCATAATGCAAAATGTTTCAGTTGGACATGCCACAAATAGTAAAAATGATATCTTTGAAACTAAAATTTTCATTCATTTATGCCCTATCCTTCATTCTGGTATTGTTCGTTGCTTCAGTTTCATAGGATGATAGGTAAGCTCAGAAGGAAAAACTAAGAAGAGCAACCCAGTCTTGAAACACCTACCCATACCAAATTCAAGAAAGCAAAGGCCCCCCCCCCCCCCCCCCCTCCACACACACACACACACACACACACGCAAGAACCTATTTCATCAACTTTAAGCTCTATAAATGATTTTAGGTTCTTATCTTACGTGTGAGCTATTGTACACTAATAGAAAGATAGGATGAGGTTGCAACCCCAGTTGTGGAGCATATAGGATATCTTTCTTAAACCATCTTCATCAAAGCCCAAAATGAAAGGTCCTTCTGTATTTATACTCCCTCCATCCCATAACAAAGTACCCATTTTGCCATTTTGGCATCCCATTGGAAAGTACCACTTCCTCAATAAGGAAAATATATAATAGTTTTTTATTAAGGGCACCCACTTGCCATATAACATCTACTCTCTTACTATTCCCTACCTCACTTTCTCTCTCTTACCCACTCACAGCACTTACTTTTTTTAACACTTTTCCTTAATTCCCGTTCCTAAAAGCAAATAGGTACTTTTTTATGAGATGGAGGGAGCATGTATTATTTACATAAGATTCTCGTGTTCAAGATTGTATGCTCAGCTCCTTGTTCCTTCCTTTTATTGTCTTCTGTGCATATAAAATTTCATTTATGGAATTCTTTGGATCTGAAATTGATTGCTACTCCTTTATCCTAAATTTATTACAATATTTCTCTTTTAGGGTGGAATATATACCCTTCCCAGCCATTTATCACCTGGTGCAAGAGATTTGATCCCAAGGATGCTCGTGGTGGACCCCATGAAGCGAATGACTATTCCCGAGATTCGTATGCACCCATGGTTCCAAGCTCATCTTCCACGCTATTTAGCCGTGCCTCCACCAGATACAGTGCAACAAGCAAAAAAGGTATGTTGATACTGTATCTAGTTAATAAACCTGAATATATTAAACTGCTTGTTTATTTTTTATGTGTATGTTAGGATAAAATTGGTTCATGGATTACATTTTATACTTGCAAACTGACATCACGTAGTAATGTCAAGGATGCAGAAGCTAGGCTTACAGTTCCTGAACCATGTCGCATTGTTTCTTGTCTGTTTATTTTGTTAATGGCTGTTAGAAGCCAATTAATCACCTAATCGTCGTCATTATTATGGATCAGAGTTGGTATTCATACACACACTGTAGTTGATTCAGTCAAGACGAGTCTGGATCAAGTCAAAGATGGTGAGCTATATTTTGTGGTTTTTGTGGTTTATGTTTGCTTGCTGTTTGGGATTTTCATTGTCACTTTCCTTCTCTTTTCTACTTTCCTTTCACTTTGGTTTTAGGGGAGGGTTGGTGGGACAAGGGGGCTTGAGAGCGTATCCTTTTATGGATTGCTCGATGCTTTAGGTGTCACATGTGACATACTCCCTCCGTCGCGTCTGAAATTGCTTAAAAGAAAAAAAAAAGGTCGTGCATGAGAATTAAGGAGAAGTATATAATATTAAGGTGTTGTGAGTATAGATAGTGGGTTAGAAATTATTAGTTGGGTAGGGAATATTAAGTGAGTTAGTTGATGTGAATATGGCAAGTGGTTTCCATTGATTAGAAACATTACAAAGGCTCCGTTTGTTTACCGGAAAACATTTTCCGCATTTTCCGGTGTTTGTTAAGCACCGGAAAATGGGGAAAATGTTTTCCGGAAAATGATTTTCCCCCTTTTCTAAGGAAAACGTTTTCCTTACCTCCAGTTAAGGAAAACGTTTTCCGGAAAATAATGATGAGACAAAATTATTTTTGAACACTCCTCCACCTCCGCCTCGCCCCTTTCCCACCCCCACCCCCCCCCCCGCCCCTACCCCCTACCTCAAAAAAATAAAATAAAATATATATATATATATATATATATATATATATATTCACTCATATTAAAATTATTTTTGAACACCTCTCCACCCCCACTACCCCCACCACCCACCCTCACCCTACCCCACCATCCACCCACCCCCAAAAAAGAAACTTTCTTTTCACACATTAAAAATTATTTTTGAACACCTTACCCACCCCCCACCCAAACCACCCATCCCACCTCCATTCAAATTTTTTCTCATATTTTTTTCTCATATTAAGTTTTTTCTCATATTAAATTATTTTTTGCTCATATGAAAATATTTTCCGGAAAACGTTTTCCTTAGATTTACCCGACAACCAAAAACATGTTTATGTCATTTTCCGGAAAACATTTTCATTTTCCGGAAAACATTTTCCGGGAAATCATTTTCCGGAAAATGTTTTCCCCCAAACAAACGGAGCCAAAGTTTCCATTTGGGTTCTTGCATTTTTAAATGGGACACCTGAAATGGCAAATTTTGCATTTGAAATGGGACGGAGGGAGTATACTTTATTATTTTCATTCTGAACTTTCTTTTCTCGTGCTTAAAATGCTCTGAGATAGCTTGTTAAATCTCTTTCTACATATTATATCGGGGTTTGAGAACTCTTGGTGAAAAGAAGACTTCCATGGTATATTTTAAATGCTCTGATGTAGTTTATCCATACTCGATTAAGTAGAATTTGAAATTGGGTTAATTAAGGGGCCACATTGTTGCAGATCGATGAAGAAATTCTTCAAGAGGTGGTCAAAATGGGATTTGACAGAAACAGCCTTGTTGAGTCGCTTCGTAACCGAGTACAAAATGAGGTACGATTTATTACCTTAAAAGTTAAATTTATTTAATATCAGGTGACAGATATTTATTTATCGCATATATGCCAGGGTACTGTCGCTTACTACTTGTTACTCGATAATCGGTTTCGTGTTTCCAGCGGCTATCTGGGAACTGAATTTCAAGAATCCATGGTCTGTTTTCCTTCCCTCTAAGCATTTGTTTGGCTTTAATTTTCTCCTCGAGTTCCAATAACTGAGTCCTAGTTCTCCTCTGCTCTGCAATTTGTATCACCTTACCCTGAGATTTTGTTGGAGAGACCCCAGCAACATGTTTGATAGTTATCTTCTTGCTCTTTCTTAATTTTCGATATTTTCCTTCATATTTTGAGCATATTATTTCAGGATGGCTTCAGCCATATGAATTCAAATGAAGCTGCAGTTTCAATAGTTGGGCAACGTCTTCCAGGATACATGGATTTTCAAGGGATCAATCCAAGAACCCAAGTTGATAGGAAATGGGCTCTTGGACTTCAGGTTAAGTTTATCTTTTATTTTAAGAACGGACAGTGATGCGTTTGCAAAGTAGATTAAGGTGCAAGCCCCAATTGCTAACATTAATCAATGTTCTACAACTGTGAATGACTGAAACTTCCTTGTTACATAGTAGAAGTGGGGTCTGGATGTTGCTCATAATTATAGTATCTTTTTGGCTCTCTTTTGACAGTCCCGAGCCCCTCCTCGTGAGATAATGACTGAAGTTCTCAAAGCTCTGCAAGAATTGAATGTGTGCTGGAAAAAGATAGGTCACTACAACATGAAATGCCGGTGGATCCCTGGCATTGTAAACAACACCATGCACAGTACTAGTTACTTTGGGGATGAATCGAGTATCGTTGAAAGTGATGGTGGTGCGAGGTTAGCCAATGTAGTAAAGTTCGAAGTGCAGGTAACAACTTTTCAGCTCTTCTGAAGCAATAGTCTTCGATCCCTGAAATCATACATGCTATGCTCCCTCCGTCCCGCAAAGTTATTCCTATTTGACTTCTCGAGTTTTTTATCAACATATTCTCATTGACATAATTATCCTCATTGAATGGCAACTATTATAGAAGTTACATTAGATACCATGAAAATATGGCGACCTTAGTTTGGTAGTTTTGGAAGTACATACATTTTAATAGGCAAAAACCATATTTTCGTCCCTGAAATTTAGCTCTTTTCAAAATGTTCTCAATGAACTTCCACATTTTTCAAAATATGCTCACTCCATCAACAATTTCGCTAAAAATCTAGCGAAAATTAGCCACGTGACCTCACATAACTAATTTTGTTAAACACAATCTAGGGTGAATGGCTTATTTGAGGAATTAATTTGTAATATTTCCTATTAACTATGAGCTAATGACATTTTACATTAATTGATTTGTAGTCTGTAATATACATGTCAACAACATTAACATATTGATTGAAAATATAACAAACATTAGTCACATGGCTAAATTTCATTAGATTTTCAGAAAGTTTATTAACAGAGTAAGCATAGTTTGAAAATTGTGAAAGTTTAGTGAGAACATTTTGAATAAAATATAGTTCAGTGAGAATATTTTGAAAAGGGGTGAAGTTTAGTGATGAAAATATGGTTTTTGCCATTTTAATATCCCAATCACAGAAATGAGACTCACTTTTTAGGACAAACAAAAATAAAACATAGGAACATCAATTCGGTCAAGAAGGAGTATTAGCCTTTTTAAAGTTATGGCCGTATTTTTCCGCTGGATCTGACAGAAATCATTTTTTACAGCTTTATAAAACGCGAGAAGACAAGTATCTGCTTGATCTGCAGAGGGTTGAGGGACCACAATTTCTCTTCTTGGATCTTTGTGCTGCCTTCCTTGCTCAGCTTCGGGTCCTCTAAAAGCTAACTATTGTAGCCTAAAGAGGAGTCCAGCTTTCTCCAGGAAATCTCTTCGGATGCCCTCGTGAAGAAAAGCTCACTCTGTATATAAGAGGTCTCCTTATGTTTCATTTTTAGACCTTTTTTTTTCTTTCTTTTTTCCAATTTCTATTTCTTGGTGACACTGTCACGAGCCAACCTTTTTCAGACTCATTAGGAGTTTCGCCTTCTGTCATGACCTGGTTCCTGTTTCTTACTTTGTAACTGATAAGTAGCCACATATTTCTACTTTGAACTTGTAGTTATGGTTTTCCCTTGGTAATTTGGTGTTACTTGATGAAGAGTTTTGAAAATCACTTAAAATGTTGGGAATATGCTTTTGAATCAATGGCATTTTGTTGAGGATATGTCTGCAACAAGATCGCTTAATTTTTGGGACAAAGACCAGGCAGTAGATTGAAGCTAAGAATATTCTTTTGAATTAATGGCATTTTGTTGAGGATATTGAGGATATTGTCTGCAAAGAGATCACGTAATTTTTTGGATAAAGACCAGGCAGTAGCTTCTGTGACCATGCTGATGTTTTGGCTAGAGCTTTAAGCCTTGGCCATTGCACGTGAGAAAGTGGGCCAAAATTGTTGAAAGCCTAAAAGAGAGTGACGTGAATGAGATTCTTTGTTGGAGAAAGAGGATTCCTTTTAGTCTAAGCAGATTTTGGAACGAAGGCTATCACTTGAACACCTAGGGCTAAACATCAAGAAGACAAAGTCAAGCTATCAAGTGCCAAAACAAGGTGGAGCTACAACCATGAAGAAATATCAAGCCATGTTTTCAAGGGGGATAAAAAAAAAAAAGGCACGCTAGGTTGACTCGGCTTCAAACAGCAGAAACAAGCAAGTGCGGCTTCAAACAGCAAGCAAATGCAGCTTCAAACAGCATACAGCAAGTGCGGCTTCAAACAACAAGCAAGTGCGGCTTCAAACATCAAGCAAGTGCGGTTTGAAACAGCAAGCAAGTGCAGCTTCAAACAATATACATCAAGTGCGGCTTCAAACAACAAGCGAATGCGGCTTCAAACAGCATACAACAAACCCGGCTTCAAACAGCAATTTGGTCCATGATGAACCACTGAAATCACCATACCTCTTCCAAAGTCGCTCACACAGGGAGCGCATTTCTATCCTCTGCAATTTCAAATTCGCCTTGGACTTCTCACCCCGATTGCATACATAGTATTTTTATTTGCCGAGGGGCTTTGTAGACACCCCGCCTTGGACCTCTCACCTATAAATACCTCTCTTTCTCATTCTATATTATGTAATTGCTAGCATAGTTATTACATGTAACCTTTGACATAAAATTCAATAAAACAAGTTACTTTTTATTTCTCTTTTGTAATTCCCCTTTTCCTTTCCATGTAATTGTTAGCACAAATTAGTATAATTAAAATAAGGACTTTTTAGCATTAGAACACCTTTAGTAGCAAGACCCGCGTTAGCGGGGCGGAGTGTGTGTTTAAGTACTTCCCACTCCGTAACCTAACCCCCGAACCCTTCTCTCCTGAATCTTTGGTTTCGTAACATAAATTAGGCTATCTTTAGGTTTTTCTTATTTTCCCTTAATAACATAGGTGGCGACTCTAACAATTAAAATCAATTAGACATCCTAGGATCCTTCCACCGCTCTAGCACCCTTTGCTGGCGGGTAGTCGTAGTTAGAATCTCAACTAAAAAGATCTAATGAGCAAGACTGCTAGTGGGGCCGCAAGCATTCGGAGGGTAATGAATCTGAGCAAGGGGAAGAACTCAGCTCACTCGTTAATGTCACGAATTGCGGATTGATGGCGCCTCTCGGTCTCTCTCATGGTCTCGTATATGTCGTTGCAGAGGCGGGTCATATGTTTTTTACGGACCCTTTCGACACGGAGACGTAGTTTTAGATCCCATACTCTTTCATGGCCTCCTTAACATTGATGTTCTTTTCGCCAGACATGGTGAAGAATTATGTAGGACCATATGTAAGAGTCAATCCTTTGAACTAAATTACACTCGTAATTAATGATAAGGCATCGTTATAAAATTACTTTTGAGGAAAAGAGTCAGTTTCCACATTATTTTCAAAAAATAAATTTTTTGACAAAAGATTAAAATTTTGACCGGGTCGAAGTTGCCTCCCTTTCCCTTACCATGCGAAATAGTCCCACACGATAAGAGGCACAGGTCACCGTAGTTTGAGTCAAGTTCGATTTTAAAAAGGAGAGGGAGGATAGTGACTGTATGAGGTCGGTAGGTGAAATTTAACTACTATGAGATAAAAGAAGGCCTCGAAGCTCAAAAAGGGAGTGAGATGACTCAGCTCTTGGTCACATATAGGTAGGGACAACACAGATGATTCGGTTTTGACTTTGAGTGAGTCGGGTAAGGTTTGAATTAGGTGGGCCTCTGGCCAAGAGGTGGGTCAACCAAGAATGGTGACTTAGGCGGGTCAAAATGGTGGGTTGACCTTGGTTGGTCAAAAGGGTAAGTTGACTTAACTAGGTCAAGGTAGCGGGTTGACCTAGATGGGTCAGGATTATAGGTTGACCTAGATGGGTCAAGTTGGCAGGTGGGTTGACATAGGTACATCAAAGGTTGATCTAAACATGTCAAAGTTGAGTAGGTTGACCTAGGCAGGTCAAAGGTTAACCTAAGCGGGTCAAAGGTAAGTAAGTTGACCGGGGCGAGTCAAAAGTTCAAAGGTAAATAAGTTGACAAAGGAGGGTCAAAGGTTAGCCTATATGGGTCAAAGGTGAGTAGGTTGACATAGGCGGGTCAAAAATTGACCTAAACAGGTCAAAGGTAAGTAAATTGACCGAGGAGGGTTAATGGTTAACCTAAATAGGTCAAAGATAAGTAAGTTGACCGATGAGGGTCAAAGGTTAACTTATATGAGTCAAAATAGGTAATTGACCTAGATGGGTCAAATAATAGATAATTGACCTAGATGGGTCAAATAATGGGTAATTGACTTAGATGGGTCAAGATGGGCGAATAACCTAAATGGGTCAAAGTAAGGTCCACCTAGGTAGGTCGAAGATGGTGGGATAACCGAGATCGATTAAGGTAAGGGTAGGTAGGTGGGCCAAGCAATATGCCTAAATGATAAATATGATGATGGTTTTAAGATGACACAGACACAGATAAAAACTCACCGCTCGTTGTACACGGTGAGTTGGATAACCAGGTGCCACGAGAGAGGACGAAAGGATCACCACCACTCTGTGCACAACAGAGTCTTTAAGATTGGGTTTTTGTAGTGTGACACGAACTAATGGTAGTGTACGGTTAAGCATGATCTTTGTTATGCATGAGATGTGCATGATTTATATGGTAATAATATAAGCAGCTTGATATGAGCTAAATATGTTCACAATGTAACTAGAACAGTTGAACAATTCTACGAACACAGAAAACTGCATAAAAAGAACACATTTGACCCCCCCTAAATGGAGCATCCGTACAATTGGAAGGGTGGAGGGCGGATGTGCTGCAGGCGTGCGGTCCGTGTACAGAAACGTGAGAAATCTCTAGATTTGAAGTTTTTGGAGAAAAACTGTCACGACCCGAAATCTAGGCTCTATTTTATTAGTAATTAAATGATTATTATTTAATTATTTGCTTATTTATTTATTTAAATTATTATTTATTTAAATAATTATGTGTGCAATTTATGTGTTATAATAATTATGCCTAGCATTTTATTCGAGTTATTTGGGCTAGTGTAGTCTTGTTGGGTCTTAATTGTTAGTAGGGAGTGTAAGTATTTGTGTGTAGTGTGAGAGAGGGGGCCTAAGTGTAAGTTTTTGAATAATTTCCCTACTCCCCCTCACCTCCCTCACCTTCTCCCTCACTCTCTCCATCCCTCTCCCAGCCAACTCTCTCCCTCTCTCCTCCATTGTGGTAAGTTTTCTTTCCTTTCTTCTCTCTTCATTTCCTTCATCATCTTCTAGTTATTTCTCATTTCTTAAAACGTGAAATGTGTTTAGATCGTCGTTAGGATCGCGTAGAATCAAAAAGAATTGAATTCCGTCAACTTTGAGAAAATTCAAGTAAGTTACTTTTCCCCCATTTTTATGCTAAAATGTTCATATCATATTTATATGATGCTTGATGTATTATATTTGAAGTTTGGTTGAGATTGGAATTTATTGGGAATTTATTTTGAGTTTTGATTGAAAATGGTGTTTTGATGAAAGTTGGGATTAAACCTTGATCTTGGTTGATAAATGATGTTATCTAGGTCCTCCTCCTAGTTATAAGTTGTTGTGGTTCATATTTAGGCTTGGTGGGAGATTGATTGTGTTTGATTTTGAGTGTGGTGAGAAATGGGTAAGAACTTAAGGAACCCAGCTCTGTTTTCCCGGCTGGAATCCAGACCAAGCGCCCGCCCGCCTTGACCCGAGCGCCCGCCTGCACCCCCTTTTCCAGCGACCCAAACCTTCTGGCCAAACAGGCGCCCGCCTGCCTATGCCCGCCCGCCCGCCTGTTGGGGATTTTGCCCTTTTTGCTTGGTTTAAGACTTAAGGCTTAACTAGTTGAGGTTTATTTCTTCTAATTAACTTAAAATAACACCGTGGAACACTTATTTAAGTGGAATTGATTCTTTTGTGAATAAATGTGTTATGAAATTTACTTAAGTACCGTTTTGAGAATGTTGGGCATCTTTGATGTGCTGTTTATATTGGTTTACCTTTGTGGTGATTTAATTGGATTGGTTCCCTACTTTGGAACCTTAAGTTGTTTATTCATGCTAAATTATTATTACTTAGCATTTATTTGGAAGCCCAGCTGGCATATTTGTTGCATCGGGCGATGGGAAAGATTATAATGGCAAAGCCAAGTCCATTATAATGTTGACCATTGTTTTGCCCCCTTCTATACCCCCTTTTCCAGATTGGCCTTGGAAAGGATAAGTTAGCTTCCTTTGTGAATGTATCTAGCTACCGGGCATGACTTTGTGTCATGGTCCTTGTCCTTTGTGACACTTTTATGGTTATTGGTTCCGGTACCGGGGTTTTCTCTTCGGCTTTCATGCTATTATGGAGATGATGATTGTTGACTATTGAAGCTGCGCAGCGATCCTTTATTTGGATGTACCGGTTTGGAAAACCTTGGCTATATCCTTTGTTATGTGTTTATTTCCGCTGCTATCTGTTATGTGATAAATGCTATGTGCTATATGATATTTATTATTGCTTATCGCTTCGTGCATCATAGCATGTCATGTAGTTGCATTAGTAACTTATTGAGATTTATCTCACCCCCTTTCTTTTTATCTTTGTTTTTCCTTAACCCCCCCAGGTGCTAAGGATTAGTCTCGCTGATCACGAGAAAGAGGACGTCGAGTGTGGATACATTCTTTTGGGGAAAGTTGTATAGGTTGGTTTACATTATATAAATGTGTAACCTTTTGGGATAGTTGGACCAAACAATGACGTCATTAAGAATTGTATATTTGTATTTTGTTGGGCATAAACTTGTGGAAGTTTATGATAATTGTAATTGGTTTTTATCAAACTTGGTTTTGTAAAAATTTGGATCATCACCTTTTGGTATCAAATGGAATTTTTTTACTTCGGTATTTCATAATTTTGGTTTTAAGTCGACGTACAGATCGCGGTCTCGGGCCCGCGGGGCCCGGGGTCGCGACAGTTGGTATCAGAGCTATGGCATTAGCTCTAAGTATAAGTCTAGGTGGATTAGCATGACCTAGGTGGGTAGTAGTGTGCGGAGTGATTAACGGTTGATGTTTTATGCAGGTACTTGTTTACGATGGTTCGTAGAAGGAGTGGTGAAGGTAGTACCGGTAATGCAAATCAGAATGATACAAGGGAAGAAGCACGTGCTATGTTTCAAGGCATGTTCGAGGCGGCCATGAAGGCCATACATGATCAAGGTCCGAGGGTAGAGCAAGCACCACCCCGTTATGGTTTGGAGCAATTCTTGAAACTGAAACCGGTTGAATTCAATGGGGAGCCCGATGTAAGGAAGGCTGAGTTGTGGATTGAGTCGATGGAGAAGATTTATGATGTGTTTGGGTGTTCGGATGAGGACAAGGTCCGGTTCGCGGCTTACAAAGTTGTGGGAGCCGCCGAGCATTGGTGGAAGGGTGTTAAAGCTAGTTGGGATGATACTCACACGGTGTATGCGTGGGAGCTGTTTGTGCGCAAATTCAAGGAACATTTCATTCCGGTTGTTGATCAAAACCGAAAGGAGATCGAGCTACTCAACCTGGAGCAAGGTGTGTTGTCTATAGCACAATACTCGGCTAAGTTCATCGAATTAGCCCGGTATTGCGACTATTTGGTGAGGACCGAGGAACAAAAAGCTATGAGATTCATTCGGGGATTGAAGACCTCCATCCGTACTCAACTTATTGCCCAACGGATTGTGACTTTCCAAGATGCGGTGGACCGAGCCTACTTAATAGAGCAAGATATTGGGGAACATAAGAGGAAGACCGAGGTGGACAACCCGAGTAAGCAAGGAGCACAAAGCAAGCCACAACACCGTTCCGACAACCGAGGTAACCCGGGAGCATCATTTCAGTTTAAGGGGCAAACCACACCGAGGAATCCGGGTACTACTCCGGGGATTCAGATTAGAAAGCCTTGTACCTTTTGTCAGAAGGTAGGCCATTCGGAGGATAGGTGTTGGAAAAAGCAAGGCAAGTGCACCAATTGTGGTGAAATGGGGCACTTTGCGAGGGAGTGCACGAGGTACCGAGGTCAAGCATCCGGGTCAGGAGTTGGTACTAATCAGGGTCAGAAAAGGGATGCCGCTGGGAAGCCCAAAGTTCAAGGGAAGGTTTATGCCATGAATCAACAACAAGCGACCGATGATCCTTCGGTTATTGGAGGTATTGTTTCTGTGTCTAATGTGAGCGCACGAGCGTTAGTAGATCCAGGATCATCTCATTCATACATTTCTGTGCAATTTGCTTCCATGTTAAATACTGCATTCGAGTCTTTACCGTACGTGCTAGAGGTGTCGACCCCTATAGGAGAATGCTTGATTTCTGATCGAGTCTTTCGTGCTTGTGATGTGGTTATTTGTGGTCGAGTCCTTTGTGCGGATTTAGTAGTTCTTCCTATCCAAGACTTTGATGTCATTTTGGGTATGGATTGGTTGAGCAAGTTTCATGCTTCCGTTGATTGCCGTAAGAAAACTGTTACTTTTTCTATTCCCGATGTGCCTAAATTTGTGTTTGAGGCTAGTCCTCTGAGTAGAAACGTTCGCTTAATTTCTTATATGAAAGCGAGAAAATTATTGCATAGTGGTTGTGAGGGGTATTTGGCTAGTGTTCTTGATACTAGGAAAGAATCCCCTAGTTTTGATAGTGTTCGGGTAGTTCGGGAATTTCCCGATGTTTTCTCTACCGAGTATGATATGCCGCCCGATCGTGAGATTGAGTTTTGTATAGATCTTTTGCCGGGCACGGCTCCGATTTCGAAAGCACCTTATAGGTTAGCCCCCGCAGAATTGAAGGAATTAAAGGTTCAATTGCAAGAGTTACTGGATCGAGGGTTTATCCGCCCTAGTGTTTCCCCGTGGGGAGCACCGGTTTTGTTTGTGCGGAAGAAAGATGGTTCGTTGAGATTGTGCATCGATTACCGGAAGTTGAATCAGGTTACGGTGAAGAATAAATACCCTCTACCCCATATTGATGATTTGTTTGATCAGCTTCAAGGGTCCGTGGTTTTCTCTAAACTTGATTTGAGGAGTGGGTACCATCAGTTGAAGGTTCGATCGGAGGATATTCCGAAGACTGCCTTTCGCACTCGTTACGGTCATTATGAGTTCTTGGTTATGCCGTTTGGGTTGACTAACGCGCCGGCCGTGTTTATGGATTTGATGAACCGGATTTTCCATCCCTATCTTGATTCGTTCGTGGTAGTCTTCATCGACGACATTCTCGTTTATTCGAAATCTCGAGAGGAGCATGAACAACATTTGAGGACAGTTTTATCCGTTCTTGCGAGGGAGAAATTATTTGCGAAGTTTAGCAAATGCGAATTTTGGCTCGAGAAGGTGTCATTTCTGGGTCATGTGATTTCTAAAGATGGGATTTCGGTGGATCCTTCAAAGATTGAAGCCATAGTGGATTGGAAGAGACCCGAATCAGTGACAGAGATTAGAAGCTTTCTTGGTTTAGCCGGGTATTACCGAAGATTTATTGAAGGGTTTTCGAGGATTGCTACTCCGATGACTCAGTTGACCCGGAAGAATGTCCCGTTTGTGTGGACCGAGAAATGTGACAAGAGTTTCGAGGAATTGAAGAAGAGGTTGACTACCGCACCGATCTTGACTTTGCCTAATGGGAGCGATGGCATAGTGATTTACAGTGATGCTTCGAAAGAGGGTTTGGGTTGTGTGTTGATGCAGAATGGGAAAGTAATTGCTTATGCTTCGAGGAAGTTGACCCCTAGTGAACAGAATTACCCCACTCATGATATGGAGTTGGCCGCGATAGTATTTGCGTTGCACAAGTGGAAGCACTACCTTTATGGAGCGAAGTTTGAGATTTTTACCGATCACAAGAGTTTGAAGTACCTTTTCTCCCAGAAAGAGTTGAATAACCGACAGCGCCGATGGATGGAATTGTTGAAGGATTATGATTGTACGATTTCTTATCACCCGGGGAAGGCGAATGTGGTAGCCGATGCGATTAGTAGAAAGTCTTATGTGGCTTCGATGATGGTCCGTGAATGGAAAATGCTTGAGGATGTTCGAGATTGGTCTCCTCGTGAATCGAGACATGGGGCTATTTTTGCGAATATTAGGGTGTCTCCGACCCTAATTCAGAGGATAAAGGAAGCTCAGAAAGAAGATCCCGAGTTGGTGAAGATAATGGATAAATTGAAGGAAAAGAATTTCGAGGATTTTTCATTGAGCTCGAGTGGAGTTTTGACTTTCCGTGGTCGTTTGTGCGTGCCCGATGTTGGTGGAATAAAGAGACAAGTTTTAGATGAGGGTCACAAATCGAGGTATACTATTCATCCGGGTAGTACGAAGATGTATCAGGATTTGAAGCAACAATTTTGGTGGATTAATATGAAAAGGGAAATAGCCGAGTATGTATCGAGGTGTTTAACTTGTCAGCAGGTCAAAGCCGAGCATCAGAGACCCGCGGGATTACTTCAGCCGTTAGATATTCCCGAGTGGAAATGGGAGCATGTGACTATGGATTTCGTTACGGGACTACCTCGTACCCGTAGGAAGTATGACAGTGTTTGGGTAATAGTGGATAGATTGACCAAGAGTGCCCATTTCTTACCCATTGACATCAGATATTCGATGGAGAAGCTTGCGACCCTTTATATCGACGAGATTGTGAGATTGCATGGGGTTCCGGTTAGCATTGTGTCAGATCGAGACCCGAGGTTTACTTCTAGATTCTGGAAGGCGTTTCAGGAAGCTTTGGGTACAGATTTGCGATTCAGTACAGCTTTTCATCCCCAGACCGACGGTCAATCCGAGAGGACTATTCAGATTTTGGAGGATATGTTGCGAGCTTGTTCGATAGACTTTTCTGATTCTTGGGATTCGCACCTACCGTTAGTGGAATTCTCTTACAACAACAGTTATCAGGCTAGTATCGAGATGGTACCGTTTGAGGCCTTGTATGGAAGAAAATGTAGATCGCCTATTTGTTGGGATGAGGTTGGTGAAGCGAAGATCGTGGGTATTGATTTGCTTCGGGATTCGGTTGAGAAAGTTAAAGTTATCCGGGATAGATTGAAGACAGCCCAGAGTCGACATAAGAGCTATTCAGATAACCGAAGGCGAGATCTTAGTTTTCAGACCGGTGATTTGGTATTCTTGAAGGTGTCTCCGAAGGTGGGTATTCGTAGGTTTGGGAAGAAAGGCAAATTGGCTCCGAGGTTTATTGGCCCGCTTGAGATTTTGGGAAAGGTTGGACTTCTAGCGTATCGTCTTGCGTTACCGCCATCTTTGGACCGGTTGCACAATGTTTTCCACGTTTCTATGCTTCGGAAGTATGTTCATGATCCATCTCACGTGTTACCGAGGATACCAGAGGATATTGAGCCCGATATGTCTTATGAGGAACGACCGGTTCGGATTTTAGATGCCAAAGTCCAAGAGTTGAGGAACAAAAGCATTGCGTTGGTTCGAGTTCTTTGGAGGAATCATAACATCGAGGAGTCGACGTGGGAGCTCCGAGGTGAGATCGAGAGGAAATTTCCGTGGCTTTTTGTTTAAGGTGAGTCTCGTTAAAATTCGGGTCGAATTTTCTTTAAGGGGGAGTGAATGTCACGACCCGAAATCTAGGCTCTATTTTATTAGTAATTAAATGATTATTATTTAATTATTTGCTTATTTATTTATTTAAATTATTATGTATTTAAATAATTATGTGTGCAATTTATGTGTTATAATAATTATGCCTAGCATTTTATTCGAGTTATTTGGGTTAATGTAGTCTTGTTGGGTCTTAATTGTTAGTAGGGAGTGTAAGTATTTGTGTGTAGTGTGAGAGAGGGGGCCTAAGTGTAAGTTTTTGAATAATTTCCCTACTCCCCCTCACCTCCCTCACCTTCTCCCTCACTCTCTCCATCCCTCTCCCAGCCAAATCTCTCCCTCTCTCCTCCATTGTGGTAAGTTTTCTTTCCTTTCTTCTCTCTTCATTTCCTTCATCTTCTTCTAGTTATTTCTCATTTCTTAAAACGTGAAATGTGTTTAGATTGTCGTTAGGATCGCGTAGAATAAAAAAGAATTGAATTCCGTCAACTTTGAGAAAATTCAAGTAAGTTACTTTTCCCCCATTTTTATGCTAAAATGTTCATATCATGTTTATATGATGCTTGATGTATTATATTTGAAGTTTGGTTGAGATTGGAATTTATTGGGAATTTATTTTGAGTTTTGATTGAAAATGGTGTTTTGATGAAAGTTGGGATTAAACCTTGATCTTGGTTGATAAATGATGTTATCTAGGTCCTCCTCCTAGTTATAAGTTGTTGTGGTTCATATTTAGGCTTGGTGGGAGATTGATTGTGTTTGATTTTGAGTGTGGTGAGAAATGGGTAAGAACTTAAGGAACCCAGCTCTGTTTTCCCGGTTGGAATCCAGACCAAGCGCCCGCCCGCCTTGACCCGAGCGCCCGCCTGCACCCCCTTTTCCAGCGACCCAAACCTTCTGGCCAAACAGGCGCCCGCCTGCCTATGCCCGCCCGCCCGCCCGCCCGCCTGTTGGGGATTTTGCCCTTTTTGCTTGGTTTAAGACTTAAGGCTTAACTAGTTGAGGTTTATTTCTTCTAATTAACTTAAAATAACACCGTGGAACACTTATTTAAGTGGAATTGATTCTTTTGTGAATAAATGTGTTATGAAATTTACTTAAGTACCGTTTTGAGAATGTTGGGCATCTTTGATGTGCTGTTTATATTGGTTTACCTTTGTGGTGATTTAATTGGATTGGTTCCCTACTTTGGAACCTTAAGTTGTTTATTCATGCTAAATTATTATTACTTAGCATTTATTTGGAAGCCCAGCTGGCATATTTGTTGCTTCGGGCGATGGGAAAGATTATAATGGCAAAGCCAAGTCCATTATAATGTTGACCATTGTTTTGCCCCCTTCTATACCCCCTTTTCCAGATTGGCCTTGGAAATGATAAGTTAGCTTCCTTTGTGAATGTATCTAGCTACCGGGCATGACTTTGTGTCATGGTCCTTGTTCTTTGTGACACTTTTATGGTTATTGGTTCCGGTACCGGGGTTTTCTCTTCGGCTTTCATGCTATTATGGAGATGATGATTGTTGACTATTGAAGCTGCGCAGCGATCCTTTATTTGGATGTACCGGTTTGGAAAACCTTGGCTATATCCTTTGTTATGTGTTTATTTCCGCTGCTATCTGTTATGTGATAAATGCTATGTGCTATGTGATATTTATTATTGGTCATCGCTTCGTGCATCATAGCATGTCATGTAGTTGCATTAGTAACTTATTGAGATTTATCTCACCCCCTTTCTTTTTATCTTTGTTTTTCCTTACCCCCCCCAGGTGCTAAGGATTAGTCTCGCTGATCACGAGAAAAAGGACGTCGAGTGTGGATACATTCTTTTGGGGAAAGTTGTATAGGTTGGTTTACATTATATAAATGTGTAACCTTTTGGGATAGTTGGACCAAACAATGATGTCATTAAGAATTGTATATTTGTATTTTGTTGGGCATAAACTTGTGGAAGTTTATGATAATTGTAATTGGTTTTTATCAAACTTGGTTTTGTAAAACTTTGGATCATCACCTTTTGGTATCAAATGGAATTTTTTTACTTCGGTATTTCATAATTTTGGTTTTAAGTCGACGTCCAGATCGCGGTCTCAGGCCCGCGGGGCCCGGGGTCGCGACAAAAACAATGTACGGGGCAGCAAAAACACACACATAATCATGAATTAAACGAAAGTTATACCTTAATGTTTATAAACGATTTCAAATCTTTCTCCAACAGAGTCGCCATTGTGAATGTGCAACAACGCATGTGAAGTATTATGAAATAATGTGATTTAATGACCGAAAAAGATGTTCAAAATAGTATGAAAAGTATGAGAGTCGCCACGCTGTTTTATTAGAGCTAAAACATTGGAAAAAAGCTATTTATGCAAATAATGGGGTTCGGGGGTCAAGTTACGATAGAAGAAGAATATTCATGTGATCACTCCTATCGCCCGTTGAACGGCCTCTCTATCATAATTAACGCGCTTATGTGTGTGTAGTGTTTATGGGAATAGAGTAAAGAGACGGGAACATGCATAAGGCGGAGGGGAGAGAAAGAAATAATAGGATGATCAAATCATCCTAGAATCAACGATTAACCATCAACATGAAAAATGGGATTCATCATTGTTCATCATCGAAGATACGAATATGATCATGGGACATTGAATGACTAACACATAATTTAAAGATGTAAATAAGATGACCTATATCTAGTTTGGGTTTTGTATAAACCCTAGATCATCATAGGTCAAGAACATATATTAAAGAGCGATGAATAAAACTCTAGATCTAGCAATGAATATATGAAGCATAACTGGATCTAATAATTATAAACCATTAGAATGCTTTTACCAAGATCGGTGTAGAGGTTTGATGGTTTATTCTTTGTACCTTGAACCAAGTTTGGTTGGTGGGGATGTTGGATCTCTTTGATGATCAAAGAGAGGTGTAAAGTAGGGTTTTGAGAGAGTTGAGAGGGAGAGAGACAGTCTAGACACCGTGACTGCTAGGATTTTCCCGTGGGTGGTAAAGATGATCTCAATCGGCTGAGAAATCTTGTATTTATAGGAAAACCTGGACCCGACACCTGAGCTGTACGGCGGTAGAGGAGTTGTGTGCCTCCCTGCGAGGCGTACGGTCTATAGTTCGTGTCTTGTTCTCCAAGAATTCCTCTAAAGTCCCTGGAGGGCCTTGAGGAAAATACTAAAAAGGTCCCTAAACAATACTAAATTCCCAAATAGTCCTTGTGAGGTTTAAAGGGAGTTTTTAGGTACTTTTCAGGTCGGGTACTAACAGGGGTAAAGTGTGTGCTAAGTGTTAATTGACCTTGTCCATAAAGATGGAGTATTTGGCATGCAAGTGGAACACAAACAGAATTGACATAAATTAATTGGATGATGAATTAATGAGTAATGGGACGTACAAATGCAACATCAAATCATATAATGACGCCACTGTTTGTAAGCTGAGAGTTTTTTGTGACTTTCGTATTTTTCTTGAGTTTTTTGTGACTTTCGTATTACTCAGGGAAGGACATTCCTGTCCTCCTGTGTGCTTTACAGGAACAGAGAACGAAGCACAGTTTCCCAAAACATGAACACATGGAGAACACCTATACGAGTAAAGAGCCGCAGCATATTAGGTCACAAAGGTCTCTCAAAATATGTCATATTTTTATACTTCCTGGACGAGGAATGAACAAACAAAGAACATGCATACTTTACACTGCTGAGTATATACAATTCTTACAACCAGAGAAAAAAAAGGCAGCTTAGAGTGAACACACACGCCTCAATAATCAGGGATTGAAGCAAATCGATAATCTTGTGCACCCCTCCATGAATAATACGCTATACGAGTCTCATAGAAACCTGCATCCATTGGATTATTTGTCAAACTACGAAGTTTATCATCGAATTATGGTTAAAGGGAGGGACTATGGATGATAAAGTTAGTGCTAATCAAAGATCAAGGTGAAAAATTTCATTAGTATAAGAAAAGGTAGTGATTTCCCGCGTTGTCAATCAAATGTACATGAATAAATTTTATCGGCAAAATAGAACATTACGGAATAGAAGTAATCTTACAAAAATAACTTTTTGCTACAAACGTAAAGGCATTACTTGCTATGAATCCATCAGAACTAAAAACATAACTCCTTTGAGACGAAATTATTCAGATTATCATTATTTGCAGAGAATGTTGCATATATCTGGCAGGACTGACCAATCCTGAGCTTATTCTAGTGAAGCTAAAATCAAGTGCAAATTCAGAGACCGAGGGAAAATCTTGGAGAGCAACTGCACATACTTCTTATAATCGAAATTTACAGGTACTTTTCTCAGATGATGAGTTAATTTACCCTCGAGCTCGTATAACATTGTTAGTAAATGTTCCGCTGGAAACTCAAAGTGCTAAACGAACAAGGCTATGATCAAACAAGAGACCTAATTCATTACAGTTCCCCATACAATTTGCTCTTAGATTAAGCACTCCGTTACTTGAAAGGCCCAGCCAGACTTAAGACATTTTCTTGTGGGAATAATTAGTGTTTGATGCAAAGTAATGAGCCTCTATTATCAAATAATGCAACCTACTCACTAGTGACAGATATATGAAACGTACTTTACTATCATTTATCAAATAATGCAACCTACTCAAAACACATTAAATTTTTAACGAGTTCAGCTATATATTTAACGAAACTAACTCAAAATGAAAAGGAAACATGAGAAAGTGATGAGAAACCCACCACCGTCCCCTTCCCCTCCCTCATTCCTCCATACAATCCGGCCAGTCTAAACCCACCACCGTCCCCTTCCCCTCCCTCATTCCGGCCAGTCTAAACCCACCACCGTCCCCTTCCCCTCCCTCATTCCTCCATACAATCCGGCCACATTCCCCACCCCCATTGTTCTCCACCTCACCCCGCCCCCACCCCAACACACCCCATTGTTCGGCTGCTATCATCATCGTCAGCCAATATTTGACTTCTATCATCATCGTTCTTTATCATCGAGTGTAATTGAGGAAACCCAGATCTAAGATATTGAAACCCAGATTTATTTTTTTTATTTTTTTTTTAAAAGATTAGTTCCTCCTTTTTGTTGCCTGGGTTGATAATACTGGTGTGATTCAATGAGGATTATTAAAGAAACGTTTTGTTAGTTTTTTTAACGAAAGTTTACATTTTTTGGATTATTAAAGAAACGTTTTGTTAGTTTTTTTTTTTTTAACGAAAGTCATACTTCTGTTAGAATTTTTAACGGCGTTAGAAAAAAAAATTGTACATTGCATTATTTGATATATGATAGTAAAGTACGTTACATATATCTGCCACTAGTTAGTAGGTTGCATTATTTGATAAAAATCGGAAACTACGTTGCATATCTTGGTCGTTTGCCCCTTTCTTGTGGGAAAATAATGGAACTATGCAATGTACTATACCCTCAGTTACAAAAAATACAGCGTACTATTTAGTGACTACATAATGCAATGTACTTTTGAGAGATTTTTGAGATAATGCAACACGTTAAGTTTTATTAACAAATCCATTAAAAATGTAACACCAGTTACTAATTTAACAACGCCCCTTCTCCCTAACTAACAACTTTTACACAAGAACACCCCTCATCTTCATCCCCGATTCTGCTCTAACACAAAATTGAAGGGAAAATATAGAAATATGTCCATGTACTTAGGTCAAGGATGCAGATATGCCCTTATACAAGTTAATTGCCATATATGCCTCTGTACTTAAGAAAATTGTGTGGATATTTGGACACCGTTAACATTCCATCCAAAACCTAACGAAAATGCTGACTCATCAGCTTATTTGGATTTTTTACAATCACACGTGTAAAAGTTTACAAAAGAAATGCCGAAGTGGTAATTTTTGGGGAATAATATAGAGTTTGTTAAAATGAGGGGGTTAGAATGAAAATATTAAAAACCCTAATAATATTATGAGCCGCCTCCTTCCCCTCTCGTTTTCCAGCCCACTTGCCGTTTTTTCACCCTGTGCTGTTCTTCTTCCCGAATCCTTATTCCCTTTTTCTTCTCCCTAATTTCCACTGCCCCATTTTTCTTTCAAGCACCACCTTTGTTTCTGTTTCTGCCCCATTTGGCCGGTCGAACACTCCCAATCCCAGCGAACTCCATAGATTCCGGTCAAGCTCTTCATAATCCGGCGAATCCCGTCCCTCCGACCACAATTTTAAATTTCAACAACATTGATATTGTTCTCAGATCTGTTTCAAATTTACATAAATTGGGATATTTTTTTGTTTCTTTTAAACTATTTTGGCTTTGATTTGGGATTTGGAATTTGAAATTTGAGATTTTTCGTATCTGTGTTGGGTTGTGATTTATCCAATCTACAAATTATTCAATTTTGTATTGTAATTTCTGGTGGTGTTGATTTTAGTGGCCGATGGTGGGTGACAGTGGTGTTGGTGTTGGAGATGATGAAGATGAGGATGGTTAAGCAGATTTGGGATTTTTTTTTAACAGACTTGCTTATCAAAGTGACTAAGAAAATGTTATTTCATCAATTACTTAACATATATGTTAACTATTTAACGAACATTAACTTTATGTATCAAAACGATGTAGTTTGGAGCCCGTCATACTCAACAAATTCCACTTGGGAAAAAAAAAAATCCACAATCAATTTTCTTGCCAATTAGGATACCTAGTGAGCATTTCCGTTAGAATATGGACGGAAAGATGACGGAGTCCAAATATCCACTCTTTTTTCTTAAGTATGGGGGCTAATATGAAAATTAACTTGTATAAGGGCATATCTGCATCCTTGACTTAAGTACAGGGGTATATTTCTATATTTTCCCCAAAATTGAACCTAAAATTGAACTCAAAAGCGAACAAAAAAGAACCAAAATCCAACCCAAAATCAAATCAAAATCTAGTGATTTCGAATCCTAGGCGAAATTGAATCGATTCCTAAGTAAATCCAACCCAAAATCAAATCAAAATCAAGTAATTTCAAACCCTAGGGTTCGAAATCTAGTAATTCCAGGCCCTAGTAACTTCGACAATCGATTGTACAGAAAATCTGGGTAAAATCGTGAGCTGTAGTTCAGGTGGCAAGCATCGGTGCGTGCAAAGAATCTTGTCGGAGTATCGCCAACGAATGACGACAGTGGACATTGCTGGGTTCGTTTTCGATTTGGGTTTGAATCGAAAATGGGGAAGCGCCTGAATGTTGTTTGTTTCAATTTTCATTTTTGATTTCTGGTGGGTTTCAGTTTTGAGTTTGATTGGGTTTCAATTTTTATTTGGATCCATTGTTTCATAATCTGGGTTTAACAAAATGTTGAATAGCTGGGAATTGGAAAGTGAGAAATGAGGTTTAATGGAGAAATGGTAGTTGGGGGAGGTTTTTGTCGGAGCTTCATGGTGGTGGCTGGGATCGAGAGAGATGGTGGCAGTCGTTGGGTTGGTGGTGGTGGTTGCCGGAGGAGTGATGGGTGGCAGATACTGGTGATAGGGAAGATGAAGATACTGGTGATAGGGAAGATGAAGAGAGAGGGAGTATTCTTAACAAGTATTGGTGCATTTAACATGGGTTAGTTTTTTAACATATGTCGACATATTTGTTAAGTTTTTTGATGTCGTCAGCTTGATTTAACGCATGTTGCATTATATGAAAAACTACAAGATTGTACATTGCATTAAGTGGTCACTAAATAGTACACTCCATTATTTGAAACAAATGACAAAGTACGTTGCATATTTTGGTCATTCGCCCCAAGATGTTTAGAAAAAGGTACAACTAGAAACTAAAAATGAAAAAAAAAAAAGGAGCGAAAAGCACAGTGCCACCCTCGAATGTGGAAGAAGGTGGGATTAAGCTCAATTTCGTGCAGCCTCTATCCAAATTACTTGTGGTTGGTAAGAACGTAAGAGAGAGACTTAAGGAGCATACATCCTCAAACTCAAATTTGGGTATTCTAGTCACATTCGTATAGTAATAAAAATGTGGGCATCCTGCATATAAAAGTCCCAGGATATCACTTTATGCCGTTATGAGGTTTCTGGCTCATCATTTTTTTTTTTTTTCTAATTAATCTGGAGAACAAGAAAATGGGCTCTTGTCCCCTATCTTTTATGTATTTATTTTCAATTATGTAAATGAACATCTAGATATTGATATTGGTAGTACATATAATGGAGTATGAATAACAAGTTTAAAATCTCCATTAGGATAATTAGATCAACATAAAATTATTGCTCAAAATACCTTCGTGCTAACAGCGAAAAAAATAGACTCTTACTCTGGGACGGAGGGAGTACCATTTAATGCTACATCTGAAGAAATTTCTTATTCCATCAAACACTAGAGGAAGGCAAGGCCTAACATGACACAGTAATTCAAACTACAACTCCTGGCAATCATAGTGATGCGCCGGAATCAAATGCAAGTCCGAGGCACTGGATCTGCTGGTAGTCCAGTAGGAGGAAATTCAACTGCAACTCCAGAGCAAAGCCTGCACGAGTAACACACGTCACTAAGCCGGGGGCACCTCCGGCGTAAGCCCCTCCGGCGTGAGAGTAAGTGTTTGATTTTTTAGAGAGAGAACAAATCTAGTAGGTGTGTGTGTGTGTTTGGGCCAAAAACAGAGATTACCTTTTATGACTGACGTCTCCTTCTATTTATACCCAGATGTCATGTGCCGAGATCGTGCATATACTCACACTTTCCATGCGTCTTTTTGCCAGCTGGTGCCTTCCTATTGGTTGTCTTTAAGTTTGTTAGCTCAGCACTTAACATGCCTGCACATTCAGGTATTGATTATAACAGATTTAGTGGGGTCCTCTGTCGTCACACCTTTCGCACCCTTCTCTCTATGCCGCAGCCGATATCCTTATACTCTCAAGTCGCCTTTTTTGTGTCCTCATAAGTTTAGGCCATTTTTACCCTTGATGTCGCCTCCTTTTACATTCCTCTTTATTAGGCTGAATCCTTCCCGGCCCAATGGGCCCGGCTATCTATTTTAGTTGCACCTCCATTGGTCCTCTTCTTGGCCCCATTCCTCATACTGGTTTGGGCCTTTATCAAGTCCCTCCCCCCCTTATTTAGCATTTACCCGGTCTAGGTCCACAATTTGACATGGTAGCATCAATAGCCCCCAAGTTCTTGGTGAGATCCATTTATGGTCGAAGGCGAGAAATTCAAGATGTCGCATGCCCTGTTGTAGCTATTTTGGATAGAATCATTTTATTTGATTTTTATACGGATCCACGTATTCCACTTGACTAGTTAATGCGAGTGGTTTCTTACCCCGACCAAAACCATCAATTGATGCTCAAGTGCGCAGTGATTTGACCTCTCATTTCGAAATATTTCATGAACCGCCCAAAATAGCGTCCCCTCCCCATAAGCCAGCTGTTAACTTTGCCCTTAATATAAATACTAGATCCCCAATTTTGCCTTTTACATTCCTTTTTATTTGCAAAATCCCCTTTTCGTCGACGACGATAAAACCCTAACCGTCCTTTAGCTTTTTTTCCGAACGATTTCACCGTTCATTTTCATATTCAAAACCAGATTCGCGTTCCTTGCCCTTTTCTGGTCAGGGTTCTTCGTTCTGTTCACTGGCTCGGTGCTTTTCTCAAGCCTATTTTTCTCTCCGGCGGTTTTCTCCAGATCCGATTGAGAATTCCGATCAATCCTTTCCATCTTCGGATATTTTTCCAGGTATTTCTCCTTTCTCTTTCTCTTTCTCTTTGTCTTTCCTTTTTTCTTCTTTGAACTTGTTGCCCTTCTCATACCTCATTTCATGGCGAGGATGAAAATGACTAGTAGGAAAGCTAAATATGGGATTTGTCAAATATCTGGTGGGTTTTACAAATTCGACGTGAATTGCTGGATGAGACTTTCTTTAAATGATCTTAAGGCCATAGTGAATAGGTATAAGAGGGATCCCGCTTTAATTTCGTTTCTTCAGGTTAAGGGTGCTTTTTCCTTTCTCAGGCAGCCCCCATGTCGCATCAATTCTGTGATTCCCGTTCGTTGTTTTATCGCCTGCGCTTCTTATATAATCACTCTTTACGAAATAGAGTTGTTAATCCCCTTCCCCCAAATCCTACTAACTTGAGGCAAAGACGCCATTATAAGCAAGTTCTTTCATCTTCCAGCTCACATAACAGCATGTCTGATCAAGCCGGATCCAGCTCTCAAGCTACAACTTCTGCTTCTCCTGACTCAGGTGAACACCTTCCTTTCCGCACCATTCCCGGGAAGCCCGTTTATGATTTTTCAGTTCCTGGCTATAACCCTTATGCTGATCTGGAACGTAACCCCATAACTTCCTGGCATAATAAGTATAACATTGACCATGTAGTATACCATATTTCTGAATTCCAAGGGGACACTTCTCTTGCTGCTTCTCGAAGTCGCACAGATGGGATAATAGTCTTTCCTGCCCAACTAGAGGCTGGACTTCGAATCCCCATTGACCCCTTTATTACTCTCTTTCTTCATGAGTTGCAAGCCTCGATCATGGAGATCCACCCCAATGCTTTTAGAATATTGACTTGTTTTATAGTTGTTTGCCGCGCCCTTCGCCGTGAGCCTACTATGGCCCTGTTTAAGCATTTCTTTTCCACTTATAAAAAGACTACTACAAGACCTGATGGCACTTCTGAAACCCGAGTGTCATTGAAATATCTGCAGGATAAAATTTTTACTCCTCTTCCCGGAAAAATCCACAATTGGTTGGCCAACCCCCTCTTCATTACTTCTCGCTCAGGGTGGGCACACCCTTGTTACTTAAAGAAACTTAAAACTTCTTTAGGAAAGAAAGAGGAATTGAATCCTCAAGATGAAGCCCTTCGTCAACGCATTATGAGTGCTTTCTCTTCCCTATCTGACCATCCTAATGCCCGCCTTTCTTGTCACCGAATTCTTTCTGATCGAAAATTTCTTTGTCAAGTCGGTATTGCCGATAGTCTTCCTTTAATAAAAGAGCGAGTTGATGTGATCCATGTTGAAAGTTACGCCTGCTGGGAGTTGCATACCGGCTTTTTGTTATCGCATGAATGTCAGAAATGTGCTGCTCCAAGCCATTGTCCTGCTATGCATGAAGTTTTACGTATGACCTTCCTTTCTTGCTTTTATTTTTGGCTTATGATTACGAGTCTGCCTTGTTTGTTACTTTATGGATTATCCTTTATTCTCATTTCAGTTCAACGTAGAATGAGCTCCGGTACCAAGCACAACTCTAACCTTGACTCTGAACAAAATCGTGCCAATCTCGCGGGAAAGCGCAATGCTCGCCTAGCTGCTCTTCCTTCGGATCTGCCTCTTCCTGTCTCCACTGATGGAACTGATAAGGACGCTGTTGCTGCCGCTAAGCTTGCTGCGGACCTTGAAAAAGCTAAAACTTCAAAACCTTCTAACAAGAGAAGGCGATTTACTGAGGTTCAACCTGATGAATCTAAACTTGGTGAGTCCCTTTCAGCCCCCCGTTCTCATGCTGCTGACGTTGAAAAGGCTCCAACTGCGGTTACTAGCCACTCTCTTACTGCTGGGGAAGAGGGTCAAGATGATACCGCTAACACGGCTCATGTTCAAGAAGATAACCTTGCCATTCATGACCTAACTGTTGAAGATGATAACCAAGCTAATCCTCTTCCCTCTACTCAAACCGCAAGAACCGAAAATATTCCCCTGCCGCCCAGGCAAGTTGGCTTCAATCCGGCTTTGGCCCTCCGATCACGAATCTGTTACTCTCCTTGCCAGGGAAATCTATCAGAGTGCCCCCGCTATCAGGGGTTTGATTCGCTCTGATCCTCCTTCTGAACAAGCTATCTTAGATATTGCCACCCATTGAAGAATTGCTGATTTAGATCAGATTGACACTTCTTCTACTATGTCGGCAAATATGTTGGCCGGCGAAACTGGCATTCATATGTCGCTGGTATGTTTTTTACTTTTTTCCTTTTCTTCCTCTGACTTTGTACTCCCTATTGATTCCTTTCACTATTTCCTCCTTCCAGATAAGCAGCAAAATCTTAGCACTTATTCAACAGGTTCAGAATCTTGAGGGATTAGCCGAAAAAAGTCTCAATTAAGAACCGCCAATACTTACTGGGAAACTGAGAAGAAGAGGGTCCATCGGCGAGATGCCTCTATTGAAAAACTGCGGGAAGAGAAACAAAATCTTGAGGGAGTAAACGAGAAGGCTCGAATGGACTTAGAGGTGTCCGAGAAGGCCAGGGAAGATTTAGCGGCATCCAATTTCGCTCTGACTAATCAAAATGCCTCCTTAAATGATGATATCGGCAAACTGCAAAATAGTTTAACCCAGCTGGAAACTAATCTTGCCAATCTTAAGGCTCAAGAAGCTGATGACTTGCAAGAGGCTCGGGATCAGACGACCCTTCACATTCTCCGTGCTGCAGCTGCTGATCATGAAAAGATTCCAGCCATAACTGTTGACAAGCTCTTGGAATGGGGTTCCGAGACATTATTTAGCGACCATTACCGCCTGGGCCATGCTCTTATCTCCTATTCCGCGGATGAACTTCATGAGTTAGCTGGCGAGGATCTTGCTCTTGGCAAAGCCCCATGGATTCCTCCCCCAGTTTCTGATCACCTGGTTGTGAAAAAGTGGTATGAACTTGTTGATTCCAAGACTCAAGTTTTGAATGATGCCAAAGTTGCCGCTCTTGCTGCTATTACTGAACGTCGCTCCAAGGCTCATCGGGATCAATCTTCCGCTTGATTTTTAATCTCCTATTTTCGCAGTTTTCCGCTTTGTTGTCGATGTAACAAACAATTTATTCCTCCTTCTTTTGCTTCTGTTTTTGCTACTGTTGGTATAATTTCGAACAATGTTTGACCCCTGCAGGCTTGTATGCCTCTAACAGTCTTGGCCTGCGTAACTTGTTTTTAATAGTGTCCTGTTTTTCCTTTATGTTTTTATTTTTATGGTTCTTCTTCTCGCATTCCTTGTATTTTCCTTAATTATGCTTTTTCCCTCTACCCTTTGCTTTACTAAAATATGACTCTCTTTTCTTTTGCTAAGTTTATACCCTTCCCTCCAAAAAAGAGCGAGATTATTCTTTAGGTTGTCTCGCCTACCTTATCTCGCGTTCACGCGATCCGTTTTTCTCTTTATGGGATAAATGCCTTGTTCCGTTTTTCCCTTAGCCATATCTTGCTTCCTTTGTTCAACAATATAAACGCTTTGTCCCAAGCCAATTTATACCTTTTCCCAAAAAATTAGCAAGATTCGCTTTCAGGCTATCTCTCTTGCTTATAGTTTTTATTCCCTTTCTGTCCAGATAGATTCTTTTCGCCATCCCTTTGTCTCGCACGATGATGATATATTCTGTCACTTTATGATTTGAATTTCTTGCGCGGAAACTTTCTTTTCACTTACTTAATATGTTAACTGTGCGCCCCAACTTGTGAAATTAATTTTCCAATTATTCTCGCATATCTTGTATTGTGTTCCCAGATCTATTGTCCGAGGAAAGATCCCCTTAATTTTATCCTGTCCCTTTCTGACATAAGTCTTATCAACATCATCGACTCGTACACGTGTATGATCCCTGGCTTTTGATTCTGCTGATGTCAAGATGATGGTTGCCGCCTAGCGTGGATCATTAATTGTCAGCCCCCAAAATCTTAATGAGTCTAACTTTGAGTCTTGTGATGTGACCGGTTGAACTCCCCATTTCATGATTACCATGGTAACTGAGCGGGCTTTAAATGCATTTATGCCTATTTTTTCAATTTGCCCCCTCGTTTTCCAGGCCTATAAAAGGCAAACTTTATCCTCATAGTTTTTACTTTCCTTTCGTCCTCCATTTTCCTTTAGAAGAAAGAACAATGTCCTCTAGCTTTTCCGACGATGATGACTATGACATGGGTGGTTGGGACTCCGGTTCCACTTACCCTCCTTTCCCTCCGACGCCTCCTGAGCAGTCCCCTTCCGACATTAATGCCGAATAGTCCCCGCCGTTCAACTCCCCTTCCTCCGGTGACTCTTCGTCTTCCAAAAGTAAATCTTCCTCCACCGACGAGGAAAAAGAAGAGAATGATGAGGGAAATGAAGATCCCCAGGACCATGAGATGCTTCCCCGTGATATTTCTGACGACTCTACAGATTCCGGTGGTATTGGCGATGATGAGGTCGAGGCAGATGAAGGTGATGCTGACGATGACGACAATGACGACGGTGACGGTGGTGATGTTGGCGGCTCTGGTCCAGCTGTGATTATTAATATTTCCATTTTCCTTTGGTTTCCCTATTTTCCATCCTTTTGTTTTATTCTGTGGAAAGGCCGTGACTCCGGCCTGTTGTGGGGTCATTATGTACATGTTAATGGAATCCTTTTGGTGATTTTTCTTACTTTCCGTTTGCTGAAATCCTTCGCCCACTTATTTTCCTGATGTTGATGCTGAGTGTGGCGTATATCCTGACATCGTTTCCATGATGTCGCTATTTCGAACAATAGCTTAAGTCCTGACATCGCTTCCATGATGTCGCTATTTCGAAAAATAGCTCAAGTCCTGACATCGCTTCCATGATGTCGCTATTTCGAAAAATAGCTCAAGTCCTGACATCGCTTCCATGATGTCGCTATTTCGAAAAAATAGCTCAAGTCCTGACATCGTTTCCATGATGTCACTATTTCGAAAAATAGCTCAAGTCCTGACATCGTTTCCATGATGTCGCTATTTCGAAAAATAGCTCAAGTCCTGACATCGTTTCCATGATGTCGCTATTTCGAAAAATAGCTCATTTTGCTCTTTTGCCGACATTCTAACATTTAGTCCAAAAATTAAACCATCATTTTTTTTGTCCCAGATTCATGTTCTGATATTTCCGTTGTCCTTATTGATATTTTACCAATTGTATTCCAATTTTGCTGCATTATTTCAGTGTTCAATTTATGTCGTGTTTGCTTCCTTAACATGATAAATACATAAATAAAAGGCAAACATGTTCATCTTAACGAAATATCATATGCTTGACTTCCTCAATTTTTCCAATTATATTCATTCAAATAAACTTCCCTTCATATTAATAAAGAGACATAAAATCCAAGATAAATATTGTAACATAGATAAATATTATCCCACCTTTTTCCTCTTCCTCCCCTTACATATGCATAATGCTGAAAAAATAGACTTACGGATAATATCGCTTCAAGTGGTGAGCATTCCAAGCGTGCTTGATTCCTTTTCCCGCCGGATCCTTAAGCAGGTATGTTCCTTCCCGTATCATTTTATCCACTTGATAGGGTCCTTCCCATGTAGGATCTAACTTTGAATATCACGGCTTCTTTCCTTGAGCTTCCACGCTTCTCAGTACCCAATTTCCCGGACTGAACGATCTTTTATTAACCTTTTTGTCGTGCTGCGCCTTCATCCTTTGTTTATAATTTAACATCCTTATTCTGGCCTGCATCCTCCTTTCCTCCACTAAATCTAACTCATTGCCGCGTCTCTGTCCATTCCGAGCTTCATCATAGCAAGCTACTCTGTAGGTGGGCAAAGCCATCTCGGCTGGCGCCATTGCTTCAGACCCGTACGTCATGGCAAAAGCCGTTTCACCTGTGGACCCTTTGATTGTTGTTCTCATATACCACAACGCCTTTGGGAGTTCCTCCAACCAAGCTCCCCCTCGTTCCTTTAGATTTTTGGACATGATCTCCAGGACTTGCTTGTTCGCCGCCTCAGCCTGTCCATTGCATTGAGGCCAGTACACCGCTGCCGTTCCATGCTTCACATTTAACCTTTTTGCATTCATTAGTCAATTTTTGTCCGAACTGTGGTCCATTATCAGTGACAATAACTCTTGGAAGCCCATACCGGCACCAAATGTTCTCAGATAGAAACCTGATCACTTCTTCTGTTGTTGTGGACTTTAATGCTTTCGCTTCAACCCATTTGGTGAAGTAATCAATTGCGACAATGACCATCTGTACCCCTCCTTTGGCCTTGACAAAGGGCCCAATTAGATCTATTCCCCACATATCAAATGGCCATGCCGCCACAATAGGACTTTGTTCGGTTGCTGGTTGTCGCGGCATGTGGGCATGTCGCTGGCACTGATCACATTTTCTCACGTATTCTTCTGCATCCTTCCTCAAACTGGGCCAATAGTACACATGAAACAAGATTTTATCGGCAAGGGTCCTGGCTCCCGGGTGACCCCCACATATTCCCTCGTGAATTTCAAATAAGACTTGCTCCGTTAGACTTGGCTCTACACATCTCAGCAAAGGTTTTGAAAAGGATCTTCTATACAACACCCCATTTTGAATGGTGTACCTTGGAGATGTTCTCTTTACTATTGTGGCCTTGCCCTCATCTTGGGGTAAATCTTCTTTCTCCAAGTATGCCATCATCTCGCTGACCCAGTTTGGCTCGTTGGGCTCTTCTATGCTCATTACAACCGGTCTATCAATCACTGGCTCCTCTGCAAACTCTATTGCAACTTTCTTGGGTAGCCCCTCTATTTCTTCACATGCGGCCTTGCTCAACATGTCAGCCCTCTCATTATTCTCCCGACCGATCCCAACCAGTTCCCAGTATTTGAATGTCGCCAGCAGATTTTGCGCCATCCCGCAATATTTCATTAACGTTGGATTATGAACTCCAAATTGTCATTTTATCTGATTGACCACCAATTGAGAGTCTGAATTGACCACCACACTCTTAATCCCCAGATCTCTACACAATTCCAATCCTGCTATCACCGCCTCGTATTCGGCCTGATTGTTTGATACTGCAAACTTAAATCTTAAAGCTTTCTCCTGTCTGCATTCTTCATTGGGGGCTATCAACACAATTCCCGCCCCACCTTTATCAGTTGCCGACGAACCATCTACATATAATGTCCAACAATCCAAAGGCCTTTCCCGCTCTTCTTCTATTCCAGGGTCCTGGTTAGCCGCCTTTCTCTTCCTTGATGTTCCCGTCTCCAATTCATCTCGCGATTTTTCAAACGAAGTTTCCAATATGAAATCAACCAATGCTTGAGCTTTTATGGCCTTTCGCACTTCATAGGTAATGTCAAATTCTGTTAACTCAATGGACCACTTGAGGAGCCTCCCCGCTGAGTCAGGCTGTTGTAAAATCTTCCTTAATGGGGCATTGGTTAAGACCACAATTGGGTGCGACGAAAAATATGCCCTTAATTTTCTTGAGGCTATTACCAAGGAGTAAGCCAATTTCTCAGCATCAAAGTACCTTGTTTCGACATCACTTAATGCTTTAGAGACGTAGTATACTGGTTTTTGCTTTCCTTCTTCTTCTCGCACTAATACAGCTGCCACTGCCAAATCGGATGCCGCCAAATAGACATACAATTTTTCCCCTTCAACTGGACTGCTCAAAATCGGCGGCTTTCCCAAGTATTCTTTGATTTTATCAAAGGCCTCATTGCACTGTTCATCCCATGCAAATTTCTGGTTCCCCTTAAGCGCCTTGAAGAAAGGCATGCACTTTTCAGCAGAGCGAGATATAAATCTTCCCAATGCGATAATCCGCCCATTCAACCTCTGAATTTCTTGGATGGATTTTGGGGGTGACATATTCACTAAAGCTTCAATCTTTTCTGCGTTGGCCTCTATTCCGCGCCTGTTGACCATGAAACCCAAGAATTTTCCCGCTGTTACCCCGAAGGTACATTTGCTGGGGTTTAACTTCATAGAATTACGCCTCAAATTGTCAAATGTTTCTGCCAAATCAGCCAGATGGTCCCCCTCTTTAGTTTTGATCACCATATCATCAATGTAAGCTTCCACATTTCTCCCAATCTGGCATTTGAAGATTAGATTCACCATTCTTTGGAAAGTAGCCCCGGCATTCTTCAATCCGAACGGCATCATTATGTAACAAAAATTTCCCATCGGGGTTCGGAAAGCTGTTTTCGCCCTATCTTCCTCAGCCATCTTTACTTGATGATACCCCGAATATGCATCAATAAAACTGAGTGTCTGATGTCCTGCAATGGAGTCAACCAACTTGTCAATTTTTGGGAGCGGGTAACAATCCTTGGGAGATGCCGTGTTTAAGTCTGTAAAATCGATACACATCCTCCATTTCCCATTCGCTTTCTTCACTAACACGGGGCAAGCTAGCCATATGGGATAAGTAATTTCTTCAATAATTCCCGCCTTTAACAATTTTTCCACCTTAGCTACCACCGCCTTCTCTTTTTCGGCCGACAAATATCGTACCTTCTGTTTGAAAGGCTCTATATTGGGGTCTGTGTTCAGACAGTGCATAGCGACATTCTCGTCAACGCCCTCCATATCCTCCGGCTTCCAAGCAAAGATATCTATACTTCCTCTTAAGAATTGTATCAGCCTTTGCCGCTCTTCGATACTCCAGTGTGCCCCAATCTTAACTTTTTGATCCGGGTATTCATCATTTATTACCACTTCCTCTAATTCCTCCAAGGCTTGGATATCGGGCTCATCCCGCATTTGTAAAGTATCCACCTCGATTACCATTTTCCCTCTGCTTTTTCCCCGCTTCCACTTCTTTTTTTGTTTGTTGTCCTTTATGGCCAATGGGTCGTCCGTCTGGCCCTTCAACTTCGATTTCTTCACACTCTTCATCCGATTGAACTTCCTCTATTATCGGCTTATCTGGGGACGATGTCACCTTTTCATCCTTGCTTGCTTCTTCCAATGAAACCTCCTCAATTCCAACCTCTCTTTCCCCTACAAAACTTATAGCTCTCGACCATGTCATCTCAGCTATCACTAATTTAGTTGCAATGGTGTTATTTTCCGACACCAACCCTTCCTCTCCTTCTCGCTCTTCATCTTCTCCCATCTCCTCATCTTCTGCATCCCCTGCCACATCTAGTCGCATTACTGAATCATGAACCCCATAGCTCGTTGGGATTATTGCCGTCTTCTGTCGCATACTTTCCGTTTCTTCCCATCCTTCCCCATCGTACTCTTCTAAGTCAGTAATCACTCCAATAAATCCACCCTTTATTTTCTTGGAGGCTTGGGCGGTCGTTAAAGAACTTACACTTGCCATTCGTTCCTGTTGAATTTCAAGTTGCCGCTTGAGAGCTATCTCCGGCGTGCTCAAAATGCATCCTATTCCATTAGCAGTAGGAAACTTCACTCTTTGGTGCGGGATAGAGGCCACCATTTTAAACTGCTGCATAAAAGGAGTGCCCACGATGGCGTTGTAAGAAGATACTAGATCTAACACTATGAACTCCACCAATTTGGATTTCACTTTCCCATCTCTTGAATCCCCAATTTCGACCATGAGTCTAATTATTCCCTTCGGCTTTACTGTGTGATTAGTAAATCCCTCCAAATAACCCTTGTGCGGCAATAAATTTGCTTCGGTAAAGTTCATCTGTTTAAAGGCCTCATAGTACAAAATGTTTCTTCCCGCCCCGGTATCCACCATCACCCTATGCATGTTTTTATTTCCCATCCTGAAGTTAATAATGATGGGATGACAAGCATGCGTCACTGTTGCCGCCAACTCTTGCCTAGTGAAGCTTATCACTCTATCCTCATCAGGCGGGAAAGCCGGTATATTGACCGTGTGATCTAAAGTCATAATCTGATCCTGCAACTGACTTATAGTGGCGGGATGATTAATAACGAAAATGTCCACTTGATCCTCGGCCTGGGGAATCCTATTTTGTCTGCCTGTACATATTCTTGCAATTGTCCCGCATCAATTTTCCCTTGAATTAACCTTCTTAAATTTATGCAATCATTCGTGGCATGGCCGTTAGCGTGATGATATTCGCAGTATTGTCCCATGTCCCGCCGCTGATTTTCCATCATTTCGAACGCCGGCGGGAAGTCTGCATTTCTGAGTATCTTGCTTGGTCTAGCATTCAGCCTTGAAAATCGCCTTTCTCGTCCTCTGCCTCTGCCGCGTCCGCCTCCTCGTCCATGGCCATATCCCCGGCCTCCTCCTCGTCCTCCATTCCGTCCACCTCTCTGTCATTGATTCCCTTCATTTGGAGCGACATATTCCACCCGATCTCTACCAGTTCTTCTAGGGGCGACATAAGGCTGATTTTGAGCTTCAAACCTGGCCTCCCCCTGGCAATATCCATTAATTTTGACTTTTAATTCCTCAATTGTGGAAGGAAGCCACATGCCCAACTCACGCAGAAGATACCCCGGCATCAACCCTGCCATAAACAGCCCAATTACGTAGTTATCATCCGTATCTACAATTCTTTCCGCCACCTTCAGGAACCCTTCTGCAAATTTTGCTACGCTTTCCCCCTCCCTTTGTTTAATCAAACATAAATTCCGTCGACCCACAGTTTGAACTCCCACGAATCCAAATTTCCTTAAAAACTTCTCTTTCAAATCTTCATAACCCAAGATTGTTCCCGCAGGAAGTGCCAAAAACCACTCCAAAGCATGGGCTTTCAGCGTACTAGCAAAAGCTTTGCATAGTACTGAATCTACACGAGTGAGCAAGCTCATGGTAACCTCAAAACTGCCGACATGGGTTCTTGCCGCCGTTGACCCATCATACTTGGCTAGATCGGGTAGCCGAAGAATTGGGTCTGGATCAGCCTCCTGAATGTACTTGGTAAACGGGGACGAAAAAGAATCACGATTATTTCCGCTTACTTTCGTTTCCAATTGAATAACCCGCTTCATCAACTCTCTACTCTTCTCTTCCCGTTCTTGTTCAATTCGGATGCTTTCCCGTTGTTGAGCTGTGTCGCCTCGCCCCTTATTCTCAGCATTCTTTCCATCTCGCTTATCCGGGAGACCTCGAGCTTCCCCTACCGATATCCTATCTTCATCATTTTCATCCTCATATTCATACCACAAGGAGTCTTCATAAGTGGTAGCTGGCTGGTGATATACCTTTATCCGCTTTCCATTCTCCATAATCACTTGCGGCTCAGAACCTTGAAGCTTGCCTATTTGGTCCACACCCTCCCTTGGTCCATTTCTTCTTTTATGAGTCGCTTCTTCCCGCCTCTTATCATCTGCCCCTTTGTTTATTCCGCCTTTGGGCGGTAATGGGATCTCTTGATTTGCCTGCGGAATTCTTTCTTCCCGCTTTGATAGGTTAACTTCATCCTTATGATTTCTTGGTTCCTCATATAACGGCTCCTTTTCCAGATCGACTACCTTCATTGGGATAAGGGTCGGCGCTTGCCCTAATGCCGCTAATTTGGCATTATTGGCCATTAATTGCAACAACATCTGATTTTGCTCCGTCAATCTCCTTATTTCTTCTTCCTTGTCAGTAATTGGGACCGTTTGTCATTGGTCTTCCTTTCCCTTCAATTTCCGTAAAGCCATCTCCCGTCCGGCGACATCCCACTGAACATCTTCCTCCAGCACCCCTGTGATATCCCTGTTAAGGGCGTCCTCACTATCTCCGATGGGATTTGAAACTCCGACCCCAGCGAGTGACGGGCGTTTGTCAGCATATTTTTGACTGGGGTAACCTCAGGCATGAGTAAATTGCTAATAAAGTTTACCCAGAAACTGATAATCTACTCCTGACAATCCTTAGGTAATCCAAAACTTGTTAACCGAGCCTTCCCTTGCTGACCCGCTCACCCTTCTTCAACAGTGTTGGTCCACTTACTCTTCTCCTACTACTACTAACTTATACAACTATTCATCCCCTTCAACCCAAGTCAAAAGCCATACATAAATCAGAAGAAACGAAACAGAAAATAAACCTATCACCCAACTATTCTATGAAATTTCCAGAAATCACAGATCCAATTTTCCAATAATCCCTAATAATCTAATTAAGATTTATCCGTCACCCAATTGACTTATCATGAACAAAACGCACTCTACAATTTGCCCAACATCAATTCTACCCTTCCCAACATCATACACTTTTCCAGATTCTCTAAAAACTTACCCAGACTTCTCGTCAAACCTCTGCTCTGAATAATCAAGTCCCGGCAACGGAACCAATTGATGCGCCGGAATCAAATGCAAGTCCGAGGCACTGGATCTGCTGGTAGTCCAGTAGGAGGAAATTCAACTGCAACTCCAGAGCAAAGCCTGCTCGAGTAACACACGTCACTAAGCCGGGGGCACCTCCGGCGTAAGCCCCTCCGGCGTGAGAGTAAGTGTTTGATTTTTTAGAGAGAGAACAAATCTAGTAGGTGTGTGTGTGTTTGGGCCAAAAACAGAGATTACCTTTTATGACTGACGTCTCCTTCTATTTATACCCATATGTCATGTGCCGAGCTCGTGTATATACTCACACTTTCCATGCGTCTTTTTGCCAGCTGGTGCCTTCCTATTGGTTGTCTTTAAGTTTGTTAGCTCAGCACTTAACATGCCTGCACATTCAGGTATTGATTATAACAGATTTAGTGGGGTCCTCTGTCGTCACACCTTTCGCACCCTTCTCTCTATGCCGCAGCCGATATCCTTATACTCTCAAGTCGCCTTTTTTGTGTCCTCATAAGTTTAGGACATTTTTACCCTTGATGTCGCCTCCTTTTACATTCCTCTTTATTAGGCTGAATCCTTCCCGGCCCAATGGGCCCGGCTATCTATTTTAGTTGCACCTCCATTGGTCCTCTTCTTGGCCCCATTCCTCATACTGGTTTGGGCCTTTATCAAGTCCCTCCCCCCTTTATTTAGCATTTACCCGGTCTAGGTCCACAATTTGACATGGTAGCATCACATAGTTTGATTTTTATTATTTAAACGAGGGCGCAAGCTGATTCACGCAAAGAAAAAGAGCACACCATATCTACACAAAAGCGCATAACATGACTTAACAAGTTTGATCGGACCACCAACTAATGGACATTGAAATAGTATCATATGGAATGTCAAGATTACACTTTTGAGCTAGTAGTATTTCGGAACTACAGTAACTTGGATGGTACATCAAAAAAGTGACCACGAACGAATGAACTCATATACTCTGTAACACTAAGATACTGTAGCACTAATCCAGTAACATATGCAAAGTGCGGTTTTAGTATTAGAATGCAACACTTAATCAAAGAAGCCACTAAGCACTTTGGACATGAAGCAGAAGACTTAAGCTGCTAATCATAACTTACAGGGATTCAGCCGATACAATTAAAACCAGAAGGCATATTTCCCTTCAGGCCATCTATTCATTCTGTGAACAAAAACATGATGAGAAGTACAATGTTCCGACATACCTGGGAGGAAGGCAAGGAAGCCAAGGCCTAAAAGACCATATGCTTGAGATTTTTCGCCACCCATGTGACCAGTAAGAATGAAGAATGAGAGGAGGAGAAGACCACACCCAAGGAAGAGCAGGAAGAGTGCAAGTACAATGGATTTCCATGGGATCTTATCGAAGGCTCCTGGTGAATAGTCAAATCGAGGGTCATGCCCTCCCCCACTCCCATCATACTCATCATCATCATGGGCAATACGAGTGTATTGCACGTTGCGCCTAGATGTCATATCTGTCAAATGAAACTTCTGCTTAGTCGCAAGATGTTCAGAAGATTAAATTTCAAGACTTGGCCAACTACTTTACCCTGAGAAGCGGGATATATGAATAGCATATTAGTGTGAGCCAAAAAGAAAAAAGAAAATAACGAAACACACATTTTGAACCACAACAGTTCCTCACAGAGACCAACAAGAGTGATTATCGTTAGGGAACAAGATTCACTAACAGCCAGATGACATCAACAATCTGACAACATTTATCTCCCCAAAACATAACAGAAAAGAGAGATCAATAAACAAAATAACAGCCGTTATATTATCAGATTCATGGCTTGAGTGCCGTGCTAGTTGTATTGAGAGGAAGAGAGTAAAGTATGTAGGACTCCAGAACTAGAAAATTTTCAGGAACAACTAAAGTAGACCTTATTCAACCAAATTATAATTTGATCTACACACATTAGTGAGACTTGAACTGCTTTTAGAAAACCAACTTTTTTCTAATGACATTCAGGGAACTAACTTTACTAAGTTTAGAAGTACTATAATTTACTTTAAAAGTAAAAATTACTCTATACAAGCAAAATACATCCAATGCAAGACTCCTTAAACAGTGTGTCTAACGGTACCAAGCCCATTCATGGCGTCCAACAAAAAATGCTTGCAACAACAAAAAGAGGCCAGTAAACAGTAAATGAGGCATAATTTGCATAACATTCCCCTCAATAGGATCAGCCTCATTTACTGGAACTCAGTTACTCCCTCTGTCCCATAAAATTTGTAGCACTTTACATATCAATCTTCCTAATAAGTGACTTTCTTGTTTGCAATAAAATTGCACTAAGACTACTTCCTAAATTACAAGTGCTACACTTATTTTGGGACCGTAAAATAAAAAATTGAACAATTTATTATGGGCCAGATGGAATAGTATAATTTCAGATCTTCGATTCAACGACTATAATATACGGCCACATCCTAAATCCAAAGCAACACAAATACATGAAAAAGAGATGCCTCTCAATTTACACACTTTGCAATCCGAAAAACTAACGACCGCCGTTGAAATTACAGTAAACATTAGTACCTCTCAATTTTCGCAGCTCCCCACTTGTGTAAGCGAAAAAACGAAATCCACGATTGGCGTGTATGGTAATGCTCGGAATGACTCGATTGAATTGAAACTGTGCGGTACAGTTTGATCACATAACAGAATTGATTTCGATTTCGATTTCGTTACGCGCGTTCAACACTAGGGAAGAAGGTAGCTTAGCCGCTGGGTAACTTTTCTCCGGTTACTTAATCTGCTCCTGGTTTAACTTATATGGGCCTAAATAAGCTAATCTTTAGCCCACAAGTAATCAGAGGCCCGTTATCTCTATACGAGTTATTGTTTTTTTTTTTTTTTTTTTTTTTTTCAAATCAAGTTAATGTTCTTTTTTGGATTAAATAATAATTTGGTCCCTAAACTTGGCAGTTTTTATTAGTTTGATCCTTCATGAATAAATTTTATTAGTTTCGTCCTTTATGATGGCTTTTTTTTTGCCAGTTTGCTCCTTCCTTATGTGAGATTTTTCAAAATGCCGAATATACCCCTGAAACTAATGATAGTTTGGTCCCTAAACTTGGCGCTTATATTAATTTGGCCCTCCATTATGGATTTATATCTTAGTTTGTCTCTTTTATTTATTTTTACCAATTTTCTAGTATTAAATTATATTTAAAAATTGTTTATAAAGCCCTAAAAATAATTAAATAATTTCAAAAAAGTCTCAAATATTTTTCTCCTCAAATTTTTTTGAGTTATTCAACCTCAAATATTAAGTATTTAAAAATCAAAAAATGATGTCTTTAATACATGATATTAATAATGATTTTCCTTTTTTAAATCCAAATTATTATTTTTTTAAAAAAAAAATATCTTTGAATGTGAATCGGTTGAATAAAATTGTTGAATTATCAAAAAAATATTTTTTACTGATCTGTTTTATTTCTCTCACTGTATTTTTAAAGGTATATTATAACATTTTTGAAAAATGATCATATAAACTTTGTCAACATACAAACCCATCAAAGAGTTAATTTTAAGGTTGATTAACTCGAAAAAAATTAGAGTAGAAAAATATTTGAGACTTTTTGAAATTAATTAATTATTTTTAGGCTTTATAAACAATTTTTAAATATAATTTAATAGTAGAAAATTAGTAAAAATAAATAAAAGAGGCAAACTAAGATATAAATCCATCATGGAGGACCAAATTAATTTAAGTGCCAAGTTTAGGGACCAAACTATCATTAGTTTCAGGGGTATATTCAGCATTTTGAAAAAGCTCACAGAAGGAAGGGGTAAACTGGCAAAAAAAAAGCCATCATAAGGGACCAAACTAATAAAATTTATTCATCAATAACCAAACTAATAAAAACTGTCAAGTTTAGGGACCAAATTATTATTTAGTCAAAGCAACTTGACTTTCACTCTCGAGAATCTTGATTTCACAGTTGTTGTAGAGTATCAACCTGTGTATATTTGGTATTCCAGGTCTAAGTTCTAGTGTAAATTAGCGTGAAAAAAAAAAAAAAAAGGTTTTTGAGATGCCTGACTATGATCATCTTTCAAACAATGATCCGCCGGATGATGTTTCCTCTCAGCCTTCGTCTCTTCTCCAGATACAAGATGGATGAAAGATTTTGAAAACTTCTACAGCTCGATTTCTTGGAAAAGCCATGGTCACTCTCAACTCTATTAACAAAGTAGGTAAAAGCTACAAGAGTTGCGCTGCACCAGAGTAAAGACACACATTTTTTGATTCATGGTTTCAAGAAAAAGTGGAAGATGAAGTAGAAATGAATACTCCAGAGGAAAATTTTAGCGAAGCTATTCCGGAATTGCAAATCATACCAGAAGAATTAGCAACTCTTAAGCAACCTTGAAAACAAAATTTGGTGATGAAATTGATAGCGGGATATTTGCCATTCTATAACTTACGCAAGAGATTAGCAAGATTATGGAGACTGCAAGAACCAGTATCGGTGATTGACCTGGGGGCGGGATGTTATTCAATCAAGTTTAATAATGCTACATATTATGTTACAGCACTAGCGTGCAGGGGTGTTCATGGTCCGGTTTGGTCCATTTTTTGACAAAAAAATATAGAACCAGGACCGGACCAATACTCTGATTCTAGGGAAAAATTGGAACCGGAACCAAACCAATAGATATGAGAACTAATACACTGGTTCTGGTTCCTTTGGTCCGGTCCGGTCCGGTCCGGTTCTACAATTTATTGATTATTTAAAAAAAAAATCAAATTCTTTGACTAATTACATAGTCTGGAACTTAGTATTAGTTATGTTTCAAAAAAAAAAGAAAAACTTAGTACTAATATATCACGATCAAATACAGAGAAGTAAAAAAATAAAATAAGAAGTATCAGGCATATCATTATAGATCATGGTTTTTGTGTGTTGAGGGGTAGCACTGGAGATTACATGGGGTATGGTGTAATTCTGTCAACATAGAAAAATTCAGGTGCCTCTTTGAAGTTCATGTAACAACCTGTAATCTTCATCGTTTAACTAGTTTAACTCTAGGTAGTTACTGCAACTTAATTTTTTAAATATTTACAGAGTAATCTTAACATAATTTAGGAATATTTTTCGGAAAAAAAAACATAATTTTGGAATACATTTTTTTTGAATTATTATGCATATATAATAAATATATAGTAGCTACAAGAAAAACGCGTTTTGCGTTTTAGAGATGGCAAAATCTGTAGCCAAAACAAAGATTTTGTCTCTAAATCAAAATCAGCGACAGATTGATTCTGTAGCTAATCTGTGGGTGCAGGTAGGTTGCTAAAATATATTGTCGCTATTTTGTAGCTAATTTAGAGACAGAATTGTTTGTCTCTAATTTAGAGACAGAATTGTCTATCCCTAAATTAGAGACAAATCATTTTGTCTCTAATTCAGCTACAGAATAGTGACAAATATATTAGTGACAAACTTGCACCCACAGATTAGCTACAGAATAGTTTGTCACCGATTTTAATTTAGAAACAAACGTTTCTGTCTCTAAATTAGAAACGGTCATTTATGTCTCTAAATTTGTCAATTATATTTTTAAAAAAATATATACATATATATGCTGAATATATTATAAAAAGGAATTTATAATGTTACTTAATATTACATAATTAAATAATTTAAAACAAAAATACTTAATTAAATAAACAATGATAATAAATTGGAAAATGTAAAAATACATTAATTAAAAATATCAAAATACATCAATTCCTAATAAATCTCTACAATAAAGACATAAATTTTATTACAACTTAAATTTCAAATTTGTTACAAATGAAAAATCAAAACCCAAAATTTACATTTCTATCTTTTATCACCACTTTGTTCAAAAAAAAAAAAAAAACTTTTATCACCACTCTCTTGAACTACCATCCCAACACCTAGCCGCCACCAACAGCAACGACCCATCATCACCACCATTAACGCCACATTATCACCATCACTGTAAACCATCGAACACCACCACACTACCCACCACTACCATTCCTGCCAACACCATCAAACAAGAAATTGTCATTATATTATAAATTCAACACCAGATCTACAGAAATCAGTGGATCTACACACACTGATGTGGCAGATTTTATATATTTATTTTCTAGGTTTCTATGAGCTTAAAGTTATGATTTTGATGTATTTAGATTAGATTTTATGTATTTTGAGGCAATTATGTATTGTTGGGGCTTAATTGTAATCCGGGGGTATTTTTGTAACGACCCCAAAACCCGTCCCTATTTATTTTATATTTTTGAGGATTTTAATTTGACATTATGTGTGCATTTTATGTATTGCATCATATTTTATGAGTTGCACATCTTACTTGATTAAATGTGCTATTTACTTAGTTAGTAGTAATAATGGTTAAAGGAGTTAAATGATTAAGTTGAAACTTTAGGGTCCTTTGTGAAATTATAACTTTAAGGGTTTAATTGTTGAAAATGCAAGTTAAGTGACCAAAGTATAATAATAGGGTAAAAACCTTAACATAAAATGTTTATCTCTTCTCCCTCTGTGTACTGATTATGCTCTGCAACTTTTCTCGTTTCAACCTAGGGTTTAAAGAAAAAGGTAAGTTCATTCCATTTTGATTTTATATCTTTATAATTACTTCTCCGTTTTAAAATCTAATTATATAAAAATGATCAGGGCGTTGAGTAGGTCATTTCTACCCGATCAAAACATATTTTCTCGATACTTTTTCCGGAAATAGGTAAGTTACTAATTCACTTTAAATATTAAAATGGTCACATATATGTTGTATATGTTATATGTGGTGAAATTATTGTGAAAAGAATTTATTTGTGATACTTGTAATTTTGGGACAAAGTGAGTATTTGGTGGATTTGGTTTTGGTTGGATTCAAAGAAGTGTTAAAGATGTTCTGGGTCTGATTTGTAGCCATGTTGTGGTTAATGGTAGAGTTGTTGTGTAGTAGTACTGTCGCGCCCCAGACCCGTAGTCCTACTTGGCCCCACGCTCGGGACACGAGTGGAAGACGTTATAAAACATTTTTGAAAAATTGTCGAAATGTACTTTTATAAAGTTTAACAAAATCATGCTTGAAGTTCAAAGACTTCATTTAACTTTAAACAAACTTTAAAATCAACTTTCACAACGAAAGTACTTAGCCCGAAGTCTTACAAACTTTTATCCAAATGTACATACACCAACATTAACCAAAATAGGTGTGACAATAGAAAGTACGGGTACTCTACCCAAAAGGTTTTACATTTACATAATGTAACCTTCACAAAACAAGTCCCAACTCTTACCACTCCAACGTCCTCCCGTGCCAAGTGTCCTATCCCCTGGACCCGCCTTTATCTAAAACAGTAAAAAAATAAAGGGTGAGAATAAATCTCAGTAAGCTACTAAAATGCAACTACGTTTCATGCTAAAATGATAATCATAAAGAATAGTATCATAGCAATCACATAGCACATAGCATGAGAGATAACATCAACTCATATACCACATTTAACACAAAGGCCACACTCAAGTGGATATCAAGCCAAGGTTTACTCAACAACATAACTGTCTGAGAATACCATCTGAGAAAACCAACTGAGAAAACCATCTGAGCAGCATAAATAGCTGAAGCCGGGATCCCGAAAACCAAACCATAACCATAAGAACCAAAGTAACCAGAGAGGGAAATATGACACAAAGTCATAACCCAAATACTCACCAAAGGGAGCAATTCATCCAATCCAAGGCCAATCTGGACTGGGGAAACAGAGAAAGCACAGTGGACACCTTATAGTGAACTTGGCTTGTGTGCCACTATAATTCTCCCACCGCCTGACACGAGTTACCCAATGGAAAACCTTATAGTGAACATACTTATACCACTATAATTTTCCCATTGCCTGACTCCACAACAAGACCAGCTGGACTTTTCACAAGAAGCACAGTAATGAATACTTGCTAAACAACAACAACCGGGGCAATGATTCTAAAATAATGAACCAAGCCAAACACATCAAAGATGCACATAAAGAATCACTCACAAAGAGTCTACAACAACATGATTCAAGGTCACAATACATTCTTGCACACACTTGAACACCCTTCTCATTAGCCATGATATTATCCCAGGACACTCATATATTGGTCCTAGACATTACCCCCAAGGATTAAACCAAGTTAATCTTCTATATCTTACCTTAACCAAACTATAAGATTCAGGGGAAAGTGTGCGGCCGCCCAAAACAGGGTGTGCGGTCGCACACATTCTAATTTCTCAAGAACAAAATATTCCAGATAAGTGTGCGGCCGCACACCCCTTTTGGGCGGCCGCCCAACACACTCGACAGGCAAAACCCAAAATGATTTATACTCCTTCCGTTTCACCGTCCCAAAAGCACAACACTAACGCTTATAACTTTATTAAGACTACAAAATTAGTCTCAAAACAACTTTAATACTACTTTGAACCAAACCAAACCAACATACTAAATACTTCCTTTGTCCCAAAATTACAAGTATAACAAATATTACCCAAATCACAAAATAACAATTACAAGTATTAGGTATAACATATATGACCATTTTAACATTTAAAGGGGAATTAGTAACTTACCTATTTCTGGAAAAAGTATCGCTGAAATAAGTTTTGTTCGGATAGAAATGACCTATTCAACGCCCTGATCATTTTTATATAATTAGTTTTTAAAACGGATAAGTAAATAAAAAGAATTAAATCGAAATGGGTTGAACTTACCTTTTTCTCTTTAACCCTAAGAAAGAACAAGAAAGTTGCAGAGGAAAGTTAACACAGAGGAAGAAGGGAGAAAAGCAACTTGTTTATATAAGATTTTTACCCAAAATTACATTTTGGTCACTCCAGTTTTGTTTTTAACACTTAAGCCCCTTAACTTATATTTTCAACAAGGATCCTAAAGTTTCAACTTAATCATTTAACTCCTTTAATCATTATTATTACTAACGAAGTAAATAACACAAATAATCAAGTAAGATGTGCAAATCATAAAATATGATACATAAAATGCACAACTAATGTCAAGTTAAAATCCCAAAAAATATAAAATAAATAGGGACGGTTTTTGGGGTCGCTACAATCACTCCCCCTTAAAGAAATTTCGTCCCGAATTTTAGGGTTACTTACCGAGGCCCTCAAACAACCAAGGGTACTTTCTATCGATCTCTTCCCAAAGTTCCCAAGTTGATTCTTCCACATTATGATTCCTCTACACAACTCGAACAAGAGGAATACTCTTATTTCTCAATTCTTGGACTTTAGAATCAATCACTTGGACTGGATAATCCTCTTAAGACATACTCAGCTCAATATCCTCGGGTACCTCTGATAAAACATGAGAAGGATCATACACATACTTCCGAAGCATAGAGATATGAAACACATTATGGATCTTATCAAGAGAAGGAGGTAATGCAAGACGATAGGCACGATCTCCCACTCTTCCAAGAATCTCAAACGGACCAATATACCTCGGAGCAAGCTTGCCTTTCTTTCCATATCTTCGAATACCAACCTTAGGGGAAACCTTCAAAAACACAAAGTCACCTTTTTCGAACTCAAGGTCTCGCCTTCGATGATCGGCATAACTTTTCTGTCTATTCTGGGCAGTACTCAAACGATCCCGAATAAGTTTAACCTTCTCAACTGAATCATTAACCATCTGAACACCCCAAATCTTGGCTTCTCCCACTTCATCCCAACAGATAGGAGACCGACATTTCCTCCCATACAAGGCTTCATAAGGAGCCATCCCAATACTGGACTGAAAACTATTATTATAAGCAAACTCTACGAGAGGCAAATGAATATCCCAAGAATCTGCAAAATCAACTGAACAAGCCCTCAACATGTCCTCAAGAATCTGAATGGTTCTTTCTGACTGACCATCTGTTTGAGGATGAAAAGCTGTACTAAATCTCAATTCTGAACCCAAAGCCTTCTGAAATGCTTGCCAAAATCGAGATGTGAATCTAGGGTCACGGTCAGACACAATACTCACTGGAACTCCATGTAATTTCACGATCTCATTAATGTACAAAGTTGCAAGCCTTTCCATAGAATAACCAATCTCAATAGGTAGAAAATGAGAAGACTTTGTCAATCTATCAACAATCACCCAAACTGCATCAAACCTTCTTCGAGTACGAGGTAACCCTGTCACAAAATCCATAGTAACATGTTCCCACTTCCATTCTGGAATCTCTAACGGTTGAAGCAATCCTGCGGGCCTTTGATGTTCAGCATTAACTTGTTGACATGTTAAACACTTGGATACATAATCCTCTATTTCCCTCTTCATATTATTCCACCAAAAGTGTTGCTTCAAATTCTGATACATTTTAGTACTCCCGGGATGAATAGTATACCTCGATTTATGGCCTTCATCAAGAACTTGGCATTTAATCCCATCAACATTAGGCACACACAATCGACCTCTGAAAGTTAATACCCCTTCAGAACTGAGGGAGAAATCCTCAAATTTACCATCTTTGATTTTATCCATAATCTTTACCAACTCCGGGTCATCCTTCTGAGCTTCCTTTACTTGTTGAACTAAAGTTGGTAATACTCGAATGTTCGCAAAAATAGCTCCATGCTTTGATTCATAAGGACTCCAATCTCGAGCATCCTCCAACATCTTCCATTCCCGCACCATCAATGAAGCTACGTAAGACTTCCGGCTAATAGCATCAGCTACCACATTTGCCTTGCCCGGATGATAAAAAATGGTGCAATCATAATCCTTCAACAGCTCCATCCATCTTCGTTGTCTATTATTCAACTCTTTCTGGGAGAAAAGATACTTCAAACTCTGATGATCTGTGAAAATCTCAAACTTTGCTCTATAAAGATAATGTTTCCATTTGTGCAACGCAAAGACAATAGCCGCAAGATCCAAGTCATGGGTAGGATAATTCTGCTCACTCGGAGTCAACTTCCTTGAAGCATATGCAATCACCCTTCCATTTTGCATTAATACACACCCGAGGCCTTCTTTAGAAGCATCACTATATATTACCAAATCATCATTACCATTAGGTAGGGCAAGAATAGGAGCTGTAGTCAATCTCTTCTTCAACTCTTCAAAGCTAACTTGACATTTTTCATCCCACACATAAGGAACATTCTTTCGAGTCAACTGAGTCAAGGGAGTTGCAATCTTAGAAAACCCCTCAATGAACCTTCTGTAGTACCCAGCTAACCCCAAGAAGCTTTGAATTTCTGTAACTGATTCTGGCCTCTTCCAATTCACAATAGCCTCAACTTTGGATGGATCAACTGATATACCTTTATTAGAAATCACGTGCCCAAGAAAAGATACTTCATCGAGCCAAAAAGCACATTTACTGAATTTAGCAAACAACTGCTTCTCACGAAGAATAGATAAGACCATTCGTAAATGCTGTTCATGTTCCTCCCGGGACTTGGAATAAACAAGAATATCATCAATAAATAAAACCACGAAGGTATCAAGATAAGGTTTAAAGACCCTATTCATCATATCCATAAAAACAGCCGGAGCATTAGTCAACCCGAAAGGCATCACAAGAAACTCATAATGGCCATATCTACTACGGAAAGCAGTTTTAGAAATGTCTTCAGAACGGATTTTCAACTGGTGGTACCCACTCCTCAAGTCATGTTTTGAAAAGACAACCGACCCTTGAAGTTGATCAAATAAATCATCAATATGAGGAAGCGGATATTTATTCTTTATAGTTACCTGATTCAACTTTCTGTAGTCAATACACAATCTCAAGGACCAATCTTTATTTTTGACAAATAATACTAGAGCTCCCCATAGGGATACACTAGGACGAATGAATCCTCGATCAAGTAGCTCTTGTAACTGAACCTTCAACTCTTTCAATTCAGCTGGGGCCATTCTGTAAGGTGCCTCAGATATAGGAGCCGTACCTGGAAGTAAGTCAATACAGAACTCGATTTCCCGGTCAGGAGGCATAGCATACTCAGAAGAAAATACATCTGAAAATTCTTTAACAATAGGCACATCCTCAATATCAGGAACCCTTTTAGTAGTATCCAAAACACTAGCCAAATGCCCCGTACAACCACGGTTCAACAACTTTCTAGCCTTCACATAAGAAATAATTCCAATCTCTCTATCCCAAGGAACAGTTTCAAAAGTAAATTTAGGAATATCAGGGATAGAAAATGTGACCACTTTTTTAGCACAATCAACAGACGCATGATATTTACCCAACCAATCCATACCCAAGATAATATCAAAATCTTGTAATGGTAAGATAACTAAATCAGCAGGTAAAACATGCTCACGTATATGCACATCACAAGAATGCAACACCTCATTGGTCACCAAACACTCCCCTATAGGAGTAGACACCTCTAACACATAAGGTAGAGATTCAGAAGACAAATGCAATCGAGAAGCAAAATGCACAGACACATAAGAATGCGATGAGCCAGAGTCTATAAGTGTACGTGCCCTCAAACTAGACACAGAAATAATACCTCCTATCACATTAGAGGAATCTGAAGCCTGTTGTTGAGAAATGGCAAAGACACGACCCTGAACCTTAGGCTTTCCTGAAGAATCCCTCTTTTGGCCCTGAGAAGACCCAACCACACTTCCCGATGCCTGCATCTTAAACTTAGGGCAATCCCTCTGAAAATGACCTAACTGACCACAGTTTAAACATTTGCCCTGTTTCTTCTAACATCTTTCTTCTGAATGTCCTTCTTTCTGACAATAATTACAGACTCCTCTGCTCTGACTCCCTGAAGTGTTACTTTGATTTCTATTACCTGACTGTCTTTGAAAAGACCCTTTGAATTGTGAAGATCCACCTTGATTTCCTCTATTATCACCACGTTGTTATTGTTTCCTAACTTGCTTCCCTGTGCCTAACAACTCCATTTTCCTCTTATGCTCCTCAATGTCATGCTCCACCTGGTAGGCTCGATCAACTGCATCTTGAAAATCTTGCAACTTGTGGGATACTAGCTGAGTTCTAATCACAGTTTTCAAACCTTTCACAAACCTCATAGCCTTTCTCTCCTCAGTTGACACTAAGTGAGTACAATACCTGGACAACTCTGAAAATTTAGCTGAATACTGAGCAACTGACATAGAACCTTATTCCAAGCTAAGAAACTCCATTTATTTCCTGTCTTGATCTACCCGGGGAATGAAGTGTTCTTTAAACTTTCCCAGAAAATTCTCCCAAGAGTAAGGTACATGAGTCTCATCCCATTTAGTTTTCAAAGCTTTCCACCAATGCTCGGCAGCTCCATTCAACTTATAGGTAGCAAACCTGACTTGATCTTCCTCAGAACATCTCAAAGCATCAAAGATCTTTTCCATTGATTCAATCCACCTTTCAGTCTTAGATACATCAGGCTCTCCATCATACTCCATAGGCTTCATTTTTAGAAACTGTTCTAGGCCATATCTTGGTGGTACCTGTTCCCTCTCTTGCCTCTGATCATTTAAAGTTTTCATTGCTGCTTCGAACATTCCTTGAAACATAATTCTAGCCTCTTCTCTGGCATCCCCTTGCCCCGAAGAGCCAGCCTGAACCATTTTTAATGAATACCTGCATAAAACACTCAATGTTACTCACTCTATACTCTACTACCCTCTTAGGTCATTTAGTCATTCTAGACCATCTACAACCTAGCTCTGATACCAACTGTCGCGCCCCAGACCCGTGGTCCTACTTGGCCCCACGCTCGGGACACGAGTGGAAGACGTTATAAAACATTTTTGAAAAATTGTCGAAATGTACTTTTATAAAGTTTAACAAAATCATGCTTGAAGTTCAAAGACTTCATTTAACTTTAAACAAACTTTACAATCAACTTTCAGAACAAAAGTACTGTTGGTCCCAAAGGGCAACAAGGGTATGAAAAATAGCTAGAGGGGGGGTGAATAGCTGTTTTAAAATTCTTTTCGTACCCTTGAAAAACTCAATTGCGAATGCGCACTTTATCAAGTAAGCGTTATGAAATGCGCCTAAGTGAGTGAGTGAAATGCACAGCGGAATTTAGTAATGAAAATAGGCGCAAAGTGATAAAGGGAGCGCAACACACACACTAAGTATTTTGGCTCAAAGTGAGTGAAATAAGGAACTAAGGCAAATGATATAACAAACACAACACAATTCAGTTCAATCAATCTACAATGAGTAAACAAGCAAATAGTAAGTGAAATTAATAACTTGAAAGAAATGACAGGATAATAACACAAGCTATTTGGAGAGGTTCGATCAATGAAAGATCTACGTCCTCTACCAAGATGGTTAGTCTTGGATTTCTAATCGAGATCTTATATAATGAGTGAGTGTTACAAATTACAATGTTTGAGCTTATACACTAACTCAAGATCTATTACTATGAAAGAACAAATCCAAAACAATAACCGGTGTATCTCTAAAAGATGAATCTAAATGATTAATCTTAAAGAGGTGCGTGTGTGTTCTTAGTATCAAGGCTCTTTAGATCTTTGAGATGGAGAGCACAAGAAACTAAAGTGTTAAGGCTTTGAAGATCTGGGCTAAGGATGAAGGTATGAAGATGTTCTTGAGAAATCTGGAAAAACGAAGGCAATCTTCAAATCTTCAACAAATGCTTTGAGAGAGAAATTCTTGAAATTCTTAGCAAAACTCAGCAACTTCAAAATGTTGAAGTTATGGGGTATTTATAGTGAGCTTCAAAAAACTAGCCGTTTGGAAATCCTTGTGGATAAGATGAGCTGTCGCTCGTTGATTGGAGCATGCATATATTATGGCCATTTTGACACTCAACATAAAAGTGACCGTTATGGACACGTGTCAACAGATTAGGCGCATATGCATCTTTTAACCACCGTTGGATCATTGGCGTAATTTGAATTCTCTTCAAGTCTTCGAGTTTTTTAATAAATCACTGAGTTTGAATAAACACTTTGAGGCGCGTTTGAGCCAAGAGGCGCATTGAGCCAAGAGGCGCACAGAAGTGTGCGCTTAAATCAAGGCGCGCAGAGGCGCGTAACATAGCTTATGAAGAGAGCCTTATGTGCGCGCTCTAAATGGCGCATGGCGCGAATGTGGAAGGCGCGTGGCGCGGGAGGCGCATAAGCGCGGCTGAAACTCACTGAGTGATTTTTCTTGAAACTTGATCTTCTTGCCCTATTTCTAAGCCTATTCTATAACAATGGACAACCTAAAAAAATGAAGTATAAATACTTCTTACATGTGGGTCTAAAGTCCAAGAAATAAAACTTAGGTGATGGATCAATCAAATCCAATAAATCCTATTACATTAAAATTGAGATATATATGGGCATACCCAACAATCTCCCCCTATTTGATTGATGCCATTACCTACTATATCAAGGACAAACATTATACTTGATAAAGACATGTCCAAATGAATGAAATTGGTAATTCATGTCTCAAGTTAATGTACACACTAGTCCAAAATATAGATTCCTAGTCTATTCCAATAAGAATAAAGAGTTACATATGGAAAGATAGAAACAACAGTTTAACACATTCAAGATGATATATGATTTTTAGTTTTGAAATGTGTTTAAACCAAGTTTAAACTTAATGCATGAAAGAATGAAACAATTCAATATGATGCATATGAATTTAAACAATATTCATTGTTCTACAAACAAGGAGTTTGAGTGAACAAGGTTTGATGATAAGTGATGCATTGTTCTCATTAAAACTTGGGGTGTAAGAGTTACAAATTACAAGTTTTGAATAGAACAAAAACAAAAGGTGCTAAAACAAGTAAGCACAAAATCACTATCACAAAAGAGATGATTCTATTACAAAAAGGTTCTAAAAACTTACAAACAAAAATAATAGAAACTAAGGGTTGGGAGGCGCATCATCTTCCTTCAAACCTTCAACAATCTCTGAAACAGAACGCTGAATTTGCTTTGCGAGCTGATGACTACGGTTCACTAACCCTTGAGTGTCAGTGACACTGGAGTGAGTGGCAGTGATACCGTCTCTAATGTAACTCAAGTGATTCACATTGATGTTTTGGTATTCATCAATGGAACGCTGAGTGATTTGCTGCTGTTGAGAAATATTTTCTTCCAAGATTTGAATGTGAGCTTCAATGGCATTTTGAGCCGTGATAATATCGGAAGAAATATGTTCAGCGCGTCTGTCAGAGCTTGAGTGAGCAGCAGTGAAATGAGTGACGACCAGCTCTTTCAGGACATCCAACTTAGATACTAGCACATTCATGTTGGATTGAGACGCAGCAGACTGAGGTATGAAAGTAGGCGCAGAAGCGGTGGTTTGCGCCTGATCAGTATGAGCTTGAACCTGAGTCTGCGCCGGAGGAGGAGAATGAGCAGAAAGTTTGGCCTTGAGAGAGTTCATCTCCCCCTTAATGGCAGCAATCTCTTCAGATTGATCAGTGAGTAAGGAAGTAAGAAGCTCAAATTGAGACTTTATATGCGTCTGTCCTTGCTCTAAATTGGCTTGCCCCTGCTGTAAAGAATGAAGAATGGAAAGTACCTCGCTCAAATCAGGAGCAGACGGAGGAGGCGCAGGGGTAGAGAGTGGCGCATCATCTTGAAGGGGCGCAGAATCTTGAAGGGGCGCAGAAGGAGATGGAGGCGCAAGAGGAGGTGAATGAGTAGGAGACTCAAATTCATCTTCAGTTTCAACATCAACAGTTTCAACAACAACTGTTTCAACATCAATAGTTGCTGTTGTGATCTGATCAGGTCCAGGTGGAGGCGCAACAGGAGAAGGAGTGCGCTGAGGGATGGTTTCTTGCTCCCCCTGAACAGGCTCCTCTATGTCTGAAATGTCATCTCCGAAGAAATCAGAGAGGAGTTGTACCCTTGACACGTTGGTCGGTTGAAATTTGAATGAGGGCGCATGAGGAGTGGGGGCGCGTTAAGAAGGAGCGCGCTGGGTAGGCGTGGAAATAGAAGGCCCTTTCTCAATATCTGCGCTTGATCTGGCGCCTTTCATGCGCTCTAACTTTTCTGACTCAGCAGCTTGTTTGGCTAGAAAATCTTCATCTCTTTTTCTTTGAGCCTCAAGCCTGCTGGCTTCCTGCGCTAGCCTCAGATCTCGCTCTTCATCAGTTTCAAATCTAGTACGTTTGATAGGCGCACGAGGAGGGTCATCAACAACTCTTTTTACTTTGCTCTTCTCTGCGCCTGGCAAGGGATCAGCGCCTTGTCTAGCGCTTGCCTTCACTGCGCTCTTTATCAAAGGTGCGCTTTTAAGGACTGGCGCATCATCGGACTCTGTGTCTTCATCCACTAAGCCTTCAACAGTCTTGATTTGAATTCCTTTTGCGCGCTTTGTGGGCTTCTTCCTGCGCTTCTTGAGGTCCAAACTCGCTTTACCAAACATTGGAACATCATTTATCTTATACTCAGGATTCTCATTCAAAAACTTAACCAACTCAGGGTAAGTTAGAAAAAGTTTTGTGAGAAGAAGGCAGTGTGAGCGGAATCGGGTCTTTCCATCACTCTTGTTTTTCACAAATTTATCAATCTGCTCACGCAGTGTCTTGAACAGAATGTGAGGCCAGTGAAGCTTGTCCTTGGCCATGATGGCAGCTGTATATTCCCATTGTTCAACCGTGAATCGGTTCACGTTTCCTGTTTTAAACACAATTGAAGTTCCCACCAAGTGCGCGATGTGAGTCAAGAGTTCTCCACCATCTCGAATTTCGGTGTTTTTGATATTGTTTTGAAGCGTTGGAATATTTAGAAGTGAGGCAGCCATCTTGTTCTGATCATCAACAGAGTAAGTCATCGGACGCCCAATAATGCGATCTTCACCGGTAGATGGAAAACCAAGCAAGTGTCGAATCACAGATGATGAAATATGGACGTCAACATTTTGAACGCGCGCCTCAATCCGGTAGTGAGTGCGCCCATTTACATCAATTTCCACTAGAACAGCAGTGGAAAAGAACTCATCCACGAGGAGCGCAGAATAGAAATCTTGGTCCATGGTGAATAAGGGGAGCAGACCGGCAACGCGCAGGGTTTCAATGATTTCTCTTCCTATCACTTCACCAGACAGCTCTAATAGATCAAGAGATTCTTCTAATTTGAAATTTGCAAGGTCCTGAAAAAAATGATTGATATTAGAAATGACATAGGCGCATAGAAACATAAAATGATCAAAGTAACATAGGCGCATGAAATAGATAGGCGCATAATTGAAACAGGCGCACAAAGTTATAGAGAAACAAGGCGCATGATTGAATTAGGCGCATAAAATATTAAAGGCGCATAGAGTTACAAGTCGCATAATATGGTTCTATGTGAATACTAAGGAAAAATAAAACAACGAAATTTGACTAAGTACGAAGTTAGGCGCATAAGGTTTTAGGCGCAGAATGATTTAAGCGCATATACAAGTAGAGGCGCAGAAAGCATTCAGGCGCATAAAAGAATAGGCGCATAAAGAGGTATATAGGCGCATATCGTGAGAATTTTAACTTAGTAAGAAAAACAAACAACAATCATTCAAATGAAAGAAATGAAAATCAAAAAGTTCAAATTTTCGAAAACAAGGTAGAAAGTTTTTAGAGACCAAAACATGCAAAATTGACGAAGAACACGAAGAACGACCATTGAATGCTCGAAGAACACCAAGAACACGAAAATCATGAAACTTCACCAAACTAGACAAATAATATATCAAAATGACCGCATGACAACAAGGAATCTAAATATGTAAACAAAAATAAGAACAAATCAATAATGAAAGCGCAATGATCAAAAGAATGACCGAAAATTTTGAAAAATTTTGAAAACAAAAATTCAGATTTGTAACAAACAAAGCATTGATCGTTAAAATGTTGGTTTTAAAAGATTCGAAATCAATAATAGAACACAACCCAACAAACGATATAGAAAACGGATCATCGAAACAAGAGAAATCAAAGGAAAATGAATCCGGGTTTAGTAAAAACGAAAAAATCACTGAAAATGACGAAAAAAAGAAAAATTCAGAAATATAAGGAGATTAAAAGTTGAGAATTCATACCATATCGTCTTGTGTAGATGTTGATGCTTTCTTAGGACCCATAAACTTATATATATATATATAAAATGAAGAAGACAAATGAAGAAGATGGAGAGATAGAGAGAGATGAGAGTCGGGGAGAGAGTGAGACAGGGAGAGAGAGAAACGGGAAGTTGGTAGGAGGGAGGAAGGTGATGATGTTTTTATAGGTTTAGGTTTAAAAACTTGCACTGATAAAGCAAAAATACAGTCAAATTTTTTTTTTAAAAAAAATTGGAAGATGAAAAGATGGCATTAATGAGGGATTTGAAAAGGCGGCTAATCATTTCAGGTGCATTAATGAGGGATTTGAGATTTGAGGTGCATTAAATGCTGAATGACACAAAGTGTCATGATGTGACATTTAGGTTTTTGAAAAACTGCTCCACTTTCCCTTTAAGTGTATGAGCAATTTTGACTAATTTTTGCACAAACACCAAAAACATCTATTTTGGTGTAAGTTTGGGGTGCAAGAAATATATCCCAGAAAATAAATTTTTTCGAAAAGCGTAAAACGAGGGAAAAATTTAATTGCACAAGTACCCTTGAACAATTAAAGGAATGTCAAAAGACATAGATTCCTATAATAAATGAACAGAATGAACATACCTGGTACTTGTGTATTTAATACATTCAATCATTGAAATTAAATTTGAGAATTGATTGAGCTGCAATAGTTAATGCGCGCATGAAGGGGCGCATTACTTCAGCAAGGCGCATACTTATCTAGGCGCATTATTCATCAAGGCGCATAACATCTCAAGGCGCATAAAGATGGTTGAGGGCGCATAAGTGTTTGAAGCGCATGGATTGATAGGCGCGCAGATATTGTGCGCGCAGAAAATTAGAGATGGGCGCGCAGTTAGCGAGGCGCATAGGTGGCGCATAGTTTCCTTGAAACTTTGAGAAATTGATTTAATCATTTGTACCTAATATACTCATAACTCAACACAACATAAAATCATTAGTATTGACAAAACTATATTGAATTTAGTTGAGTTCAAGCATACCCATTTCACCTCTCAAAAACATGAACCGTTTCGCGTCAAGTGCTTTCGTTAGAATGTCGGCGATTTGATAGTCGGTTCCCACGTGTTCCAAATGAATATTGCCTTTCTCCACGTGGTCTTTGAGGAAGTGATATGTGATGTCGATGTGCTTGGTCTTTGAGTGCATGACAGGATTTTCAGAAACCGCAATTGTTGATGTATTGTCGCAGTAGATGGGACAATTTTCTTCGATGATATCATAGTCCACCAATTGCTGCTTCATCCAGAGTATTTGACAACAACAACTTCCCGCAGCAATATATTCGGCTTCGGTTGTTGAGACAGATACTGAAGCTTGTTTCTTACTCGCCCATGACACAAGTCTATATCCGAGGAAATGACAAGTGCCACTTGTGCTTTTCCTATCAATTGTGCATGCTGCATAATCCGCATCTGAGTAACCTACAAGTTTAAAGTTCGAATCTTTGGTGTACCAAAGTCCAAGGTTAACAGTGCCAGAGAGATATCTTATAATACGTTTCACAGCAATTAAGTGTGCTTCTCTAGGGTCGGATTGATAACGAGCACAAACACAAACACTAAACATAATATCGGGCCTACTAGCAGTAAGATAAAGGAGTGAGCCAATCATACCTCGATAGAGCGTTTGATCAACACGTTTACCTTTTAGATCTTTGTCGAGTTTGTTGCCGGTGGCCATTGGAGTATCGTATGATTTAGCGTTCTCAAGTCCAAACTTCTTGATTAAGTCCTTTGTGTATTTGGATTGGTTGATAAAAATGCCTTCACTCATTTGCTTGATTTGAAGCCCGAGGAAGAATGTGAGTTCTCCCATCATGCTCATTTCAAACTTGCTCTTCATTAGTTTCTCAAAACGCTTGCACAGCAATTCATTAGTTGAACCAAATATAATATCATCAACATAAATTTGAACAAGTAATTTATGACCATTATGTTTGGCAATGAAAAGAGTTGTATCGATTTTACCGCGAGTGAAGCCTTTTTTGATGAGAAACTTTGATAGTGTATCATACCATGCTCTTGGTGCTTGTTTGAGTCCATACAAAGCTTTCTGGAGTTTGTACACATGATTTGGAAATTGTGAATCTTCAAACCCAGGTGGTTGAGCAACATAGACTTGTTCTTGGAGTTCACCATTTAGAAACGCGCTCTTTACGTCCATTTGATATAACTTGAAGTTCTTGTGAGCGGCGTAAGCTAGAAATAATCTGATAGCTTCAAGTCTTGCTACGGGCGCAAAAGTTTCATCGTAGTCAATTCCTTCTTCTTGCCTATAGCCTTGTGCAACCAATCTTGCTTTGTTTCTCGTGATGGTTCCATTCTCATCCATCTTGTTCCTGAACACCCATTTCGTACCAATCACTCCATGATCATTTGGTCTTGGAACTAGAGTCCAAACCTTACATCGTTCAAATTGATTGAGTTCTTCTTGCATTGCAACAACCCAATTAGGATCTTGGAGCGCTTCATCAGCCTTCTTCGGTTCAAATTGAGAGATAAAAGCAGTGTAAGCATCAAAGTTTCTAGCTCTCCTTGTACGAACACCAACTTGTAGATCACCGATGATATTAGCAATTGGGTGACCTCTAACTTCACGAATTTCAGGAGGTAAGTTAGGTTGAGTCGTAGAAACTTGAAGGTCTTCAATAGGTACATCTTCACCAGATTCAAAGTCATTGAAATTTGGGGGTTGAACTGGCTCAGAATTGAAATTTGGGTTTACACCAGATGCAGCAGTAGAAATAGGCGCGTGAGAGGAATCATGAGGCGCATCATTTGAGTGAGGCGCAATAGATGATTCACCAGGCGCATTATACATTGAGTTAGGCGCATTTGATGTAGAAGGATTTCCTTGAGTTGATAAATTCTGACTTTGAGAGGGCGCAACATAAATAGGAGCACCTGTATCATTTAGCTCAATAGAATCATCAGCAACATTTGGAGCCAAATGTGGCTCAAGGAGAGAATGTTCATCAAATGTAACATGTACAGATTCAACTATTACTAATGTAGTTCTATTAAAAACACGAAAAGCTTTAGAGTGTTTGGCATACCCAACAAAAATACCTTCGTCGGCTTTGGCATCGAATTTACCTCTATGTTCGTTTCCGTTGTAGAGGATATAACATTTGCAACCAAAGATCTTGAAGAATGCAATGTTGGGAGTTCTACCACGCCAAAGTTCATACGGAGTCTTGTTGTGAAGTTTGTTGATGAGGGAACGATTTTGAGTAAAACATGCAGTGTTGATAGCTTCTTCCCAAAAGTACTTAGGCAATTTAGCTTCAGCTATCATCGTCTTTCCCGCTTCAATCAACGTTCTATTCTTTCGTTCAACAACGCCATTTTGTTGAGGGACTCCGGCGGTTGAAAAGTTGTGATCTATCCCATGATCTTCACAATATCGAGCAACACCGTTGTTCTTGAATTCTGTTCCATTGTCGGATCGAACACTAACGATGTCATCTTCTTTTTGGGTTTGGAGCAGTCGAAATAAGGTAGTGAGAATATCATAACAATCATCTTTTGTAATCATCATCTCTACCCATGTATATCTTGAATAATCATCCACCACAACTAGAGTATACTTGTTTCTTCTAATACTTGCGGTGGAAACTGGTCCAAATAGATCAATGTGAAGCAGTTGCAAACATCTTGTAGTTGAAGGATTAGACTTGCTTGAAAATGACTGCTTCGGTTGTTTGCCAAGTTGACATGCGGCGCACTTTTTGTCATGATGGTCAGCAACTTTGGGGAGTCCTTTGACAAGATTATTCCTGCTGAGTTTAGATAGATACTTGAAGTTCAAGTGACTTAAGCGCTTGTGCCACAGCCAACTATTTTCGTTCACACTTTTTGCTACAAAACAAAGATTAATACTAGAGTTCATACTATGGAAATCAATAATATAAATATTTGTCTTACGATATCCCGTGAGTAAGATAGCTCCAGTTTTGCCATTCTTGATAAGACATTGCGTTGAAGTGAAATGGCATTCTAATCCTTTGTCGCAGAATTGAGATATGGATAATAAGTTGTGCTTGAGCCCTTCCACGAGTGAGACTCTTTCAATGCACACTTTGTCTTTCTTGAGCTTTCCATATGCTACAACTTGACCTTTGTTATTATCGCCAAATGTTACGGAGGGACCTCTTTCTTCATGGACATCTTCTAATAAGGATTCATCTCCAGTCATGTGTCTTGAACACCCACTATCGAGAATCCATTCATAATTTCTAGCTTTTGAAGATCCAGCTATGAAACAAAGAACCTGAAATATAGACATTTAAGCAGGTCCCCTTTATTCCTTTTGGGTCCTAGGGTTAGCAACTTTTGACAACCCACTCTTGCTTGACCTTAGGATTTTTACGTCCTTTGGCATTGGGAGTGAATCGCAAAAGGCATTCCACAGCCTTGTGTCCTGAACAATCACAAATGGAACAATGATGAAAGCCACCAATCACGTGAGTTTTCACAAACTCTTTACTTTTCTTGAGGATGGCATTCTTCTTTGGGTCAGATGAACTAGACTTAACAAAATCTTTCTTTTGAAATTTTGGAGCGCTTTTTCTCGGAGGGCGCATAGGGCTAGGAGGCGCACGGCGATGAGGCGCGTGGCTCTTAGGCGCATAATGAGCACTCGGAGAAGGAGCGCGCCTATTTTCAAGAATGATTTTGCTAGGAGATGGTTCATCTGTAGCTATATCTTTCCCATTAGCTTTCCCAAATTGCTTCGTTGGGTAGACATAGTGGAATGTTTGTCTCTTGACTTTTTCCTGTCCTTTACCCATCGAATTAGAATGTTTTTCCTTGGGAATTTCAAAAGTTTGTTGGTTGGTAAATTCACTATCTCTTTCAGCACAGACATCACATTTAAAGTTGTCACTAGTTGATGAGAATCCCAAGCCACTTTTATCACCACTGACTTTTTGGGACTCAAATATATTCTCCATAGTGACACGAGAATTGGACCACTCATTTGTAATCTTTTTAAGATCAGTAATTTGAGCAACCAATTCATCGTTTGAACTTTAAGAAGTGAGTTCTGTTCTGTTAGAAAAGTGTTTTTAACAGTAAGAGGAGTCATGCTCTTTATCTGCTCCTTAAGGAGGGTGAGTTCAGATTTAAGTAGAGATTTCTCGGTCTTAAGCTGGGAAATTTCATCACATGATAGTGCTAAAGCTTCCTTCATACTATCAAATCTAGTGATTACCTTTTCAGCCTTCTTGAACAATTTTTCTTGTTCAGCAATCACTTCATCATTGATTTTGGAGATTTGAGCAGTTGGTTCAACCTGTGGTCTAATGTATGCTCCTTTTCTCAATTTGTTCCTTGCTCCAAGATCACATCGTGAGAATAACAATCCACCATCGTTTTGAGCCGGAGTGAGAAATCCTTGTTCAACGAGCTCGCTGATGGTTGGTCCTTTCTTCTTTTTCACTTCTTGAAAACCTGCAGATTTCTTGGTAGGTTTATTCAAGGCATTCATATCGGGAACATCCTTGGAGAAGTCATCATCAGAATCATAAGCATCAACTTCATCATCATTTGCCATCAAACAAACGAGTCCATCATCGGAATCTTCATCGCTCTCATCGGAGTCTGTTTCAATCCAAGTGTTGTGCTCATTTGCTGGTGCTTCTTCTTCAGCAACCATTCCCTTGTGACGAGTGAACTTGGAAGTGAATTTGGGAGTATGGCTGCTCTTCTTCTGCATATATTCAAATTTGGGGATCGGGCAGCTTGATGCAAAATGTCCGGGTTTCCTGCAATTAAAACAAACAAGATCTTCTTTTCTTTTTGAATCACTGCTCTTTGAAAACTTTTGAGGAGCTTTGCTGGTAGATCCTTGAAATTTGTTGGTTGAGCCGGGTCTTGAGAATTTTCTGAACTTTTGAAATTTCTTCACAAATAAAGCGAAGTCTTCATCATCCATGTCTAATAGCTCAGAAGTAGAAATTTTGGGATCGGAGCTTTTCTCATCTTGTACAGGCGCAGGAGTAGGCGCAGGTGTAGGCGCAGCTTCTCTGTGCGCCATCATAGCCATAGATTTTGACTTTCCTTCAGTTTCGCTGATTCGTTGGAGTTTGAGTTCGTAAACTTTGAGATTTGCATATAGGTTCCTTAAAGTCCAAACATCTAAAGTTCCAGCGTCTTCAAGAGCGCTAGATTTATGTAGATATCTTGATCCAAAAGCTTGTAGAAAATTTACATTCAAATCTTTGTTGGTAAACTTCATGCCAAGTGAAATACATAGATTGATAATTTCACAGTAGCGTTCATAAGTTTGCCTTAAGTTTTCACCGGGGAGTTGAGAGAAATTGTTGAACCTCTTTTGAACTTCGTATTTCTTGTTCTCCTTGCAAACGGTGTCTCCTTCAATATGCTCTTCAATAGCATCCCATAGCTCATTTGCAGTAGCACAATGCATGACTTGTTGTTTCATAGCCGTGCTTAGAGTGCTTAGAAGAATGTTTCTTGCTTTGCCATCATTTGCAACTCTTCTAATTTCTTCCTCGGTCCATTCTTCCCTTGGTTTGAGAACTGTAGGTTGGGCAGCGTTGGTGCGTGGATTTGGATTCGCCTTCATCGGAATATAAGGTCCATAAACGACGGTGTCATGGAGCCTTTCATCGATTGAGTTGAGATGAGTCAATATGCTGAATTTCCACACGTCAAAATGGTCTTCATCAAAGACCGGAACGTGAGTGTAATTTGCAGTTGCCATAGGTTTTGAGTTTGCCATATAGAATCGGCACCCAAGCTGTTAAGCTTGAAAAACGAAAAATGTTTTATAAAGGTGTTTGCTCTGATACCACTTGTTGGTCCCAAAGGGCAACAAGGGTATGAAAAATAGCTAGAGGGGGGGGGGGTGAATAGCTGTTTTAAAATTCTTTTCGTACCCTTGAAAAACTCAATTGCGAATGCGCACTTTATCAAGTAAGCGTTATGAAATGCGCCTAAGTGAGTGAGTGAAATGCACAGCGGAATTTAGTAATGAAAATAGGCGCAAAGTGATAAAGGGAGCGCAACACACACACTAAGTATTTTGGCTCAAAGTGAGTGAAATAAGGAACTAAGGCAAATGATATAACAAACACAACACAATTCAGTTCAATCAATCTACAATGAGTAAACAAGCAAATAGTAAGTGAAATTAATAACTTGAAAGAAATGACAGGATAATAACACAAGCTATTTGGAGAGGTTCGATCAATGAAAGATCTACGTCCTCTACCAAGATGGTTAGTCTTGGATTTCTAATCGAGATCTTATATAATGAGTGAGTGTTACAAATTACAATGTTTGAGCTTATACACTAACTCAAGATCTATTACTATGAAAGAACAAATCCAAAACAATAACCGGTGTATCTCTAAAAGATGAATCTAAATGATTAATCTTAAAGAGGTGCGTGTGTGTTCTTAGTATCAAGGCTCTTTAGATCTTTGAGATGGAGAGCACAAGAAACTAAAGTGTTGAGGCTTTGAAGATCTGGGCTAAGGATGAAGGTATGAAGATGTTCTTGAGAAATCTGGAAAAACGAAGGCAATCTTCAAATCTTCAACAAATGCTTTGAGAGAGAAATTCTTGAAATTCTTAGCAAAACTCAGCAACTTCAAAATGTTGAAGTTATGGGGTATTTATAGTGAACTTCAAAAAACTAGCCGTTTGGAAATCCTTGTGGATAAGATGAGCTGTCGCTCGTTGATTGGAGCATGCATATATTATGGCCATTTTGACACTCAACATAAAAGTGACCGTTATGGACACGTGTCAACAGATTAGGCGCATATGCATCTTTTAACCACCGTTGGATCATTGGCGTAATTTGAATTCTCTTCAAGTCTTCGAGTTTTTTAATAAATCACTGAGTTTGAATAAACACTTTGAGGCGCGTTTGAGCCAAGAGGCGCATTGAGCCAAGAGGCGCACAGAAGTGTGAGCTTAAATCAAGGCGCGCAGAGGCGCGTAACATAGCTTATGAAGAGAGCCTTATGTGCGCGCTCTAAATGGCGCATGGCGCGAATGTGGAAGGCGCGTGGCGCGGAGGCGCATAAGCGCGGCTGAAACTCACTGAGTGATTTTTCTTGAAACTTGATCTTCTTGCCCTATTTCTAAGCCTATTCTATAAAAATGGACAACCTAAAAAATGAAGTATAAATACTTCTTACATGTGGGTCTAAAGTCCAAGAAATAAAACTTAGGTGATGGATCAATCAAATCTAATAAATCCTATTACATTAAAATTGAGATATATATGGGCATACCCAACAAGTACTTAGCCCGAAAGCTTACAAACTTTTATCCAAATGTACATACACCAACATTAACCAAAATAGGCGTGACAATAGAAAGTACGGGTACTCTACCCAAAAGATTTTACATTTACATAATGTAACCTTCACAAAAACAAGTCCCAACTCTTACCACTCCCAACGTCCTCCGTGCCAAGTCTCCTATCCCCTGGACCCGCCTTTATCTAAACAGTAAATAAATAAAGGGTGAGAATAAATCTCAGTAAGCTACTAAAATGCAACTACGTTTCATGCTAAAATGATAATCATAAAGAATAGTATCATAGCAATCACATAGCACATAGCATGAGAGATAACATCAACTCATATACCACATTTAACACAAAGGCTACACTCAAGTGGATACCAAGCCAAGGTTTACCCAACAACATAACTGTCTGAGAATACCATCTGAGAAAAACCAACTGAGAAAACCATCTGAGCAGCATAAATAGCTGAAGCCGGGATCCCGAAAACCAAACCATAAACCATAAGAACCAAGTAACCAGAGAGGGAAATATGACACAAAGTCATAACCCAAATACTCACCAAAGGGAGCAATTCATCCATCCAAGGCCAATCTGGACTGGGGAAACAGAGAAGTCACAGTGGACACCTTATAGTGAACTTGGCTTGTGTGCCACTATAATTTTCCCACCGCCTGACACGAGGTACCAATAGAAAACCTTATAGTGAACATACTTGTACCACTATAATTTTCCCATTACCTGACTCCACAACAAGACCAGCTGGACTTTTCACAAAAAGCACAGTAATGAATACTTGCTAAACAACAACAACCGGGTAATGATTCTAAAATAATTACCAAGCCAAACACATCAAAGATGCACATAAAGAATCACTCACAAAGATCTACAACAACATGATTCAAGGTCACAATGCATTCTTTGCACACACTTGAACACCCTTCTCATTAACCATGATAATATCCCAGGACACTCATATATTG